>VMDR010006510.1:0-45089 GCA_007922815.1 Macrotus californicus | reverse complement strand
GTAACCTACAAAGGAGTGCCCATCAGACTGTCAGCTGATTTCTCAAAAGAAACCTTGCAGGCAAGAAGGGGCTGGCAAGAAGTATTCCAAGTCATGAAAGCCAAGGACCTACATCCAAAATTACTCTATCCAGCAAAGCTATCATTTAGAATGGAAGGGCAGATAAAGTGCTTCCCAGATAAGGTCAAGTTCAAGGAGTTCATCCTCACCAAGCCCTTATTATATGAAATGTTAAAGGGACTTATCTAAGAAAAAGAAGATCAAAAATAGGAACAGTAAAATGACAACAAACTCACAGTGATTAACAACCAAACCTAAAACAAAAACAAAAACAAACTAAGCAACCAACCAGAACAGGAACAGAATCCCAGAAATGGAGATCACATGGAGGGTTATCATCAGGGGAGTGGGTAGGGAGAGAGGGGGAAAAGGTACAGGGAATAAGAAGCATAAATGGTAGGTAGAAGATAGACAGGGGGAGGTTAAGAATAGTATAGGAAATGTAGAAGCGAAATAACTCATATATATGACCCATGGATGTGAACTAAAGAGGGGGTGGGGGGAAGGGGTGTGCAGGGCGGAGGGGAGGGGGGAAGATGGGACAACTGTAATAGCATAATCAATAAAATATACTTAAAAAAATAAACAAACAAAAAACTATCACTTTTAGGGAGATGTTCAAGCCTTCTTCATTTTGCATTCTGGCCCTGCCAGTCTCTCCTCTCTCAATGCCCTCTTCCCCAAGAAGAGCCTCTGCTTGGGCCAAATCCATCTACTCACTGTACCTGCTACCTCTTCTCTTCCACAGGATTTCTGGGGTGCATTCTGCCCCTGTCTTCACTTGAGCAATTAAACTCTTATGCATGTGCCCATCTCAAATCCCACCCCTCTTCCTCCTCTATTAACTCATCGTCTACTCTAGACCTATCTACTCTAGTCCATTACTCTAGACCCTTGCTACTTAAAATGTGTTTCCAAACCAGAAGTACCAATCCCACCCAAAAACTGCTTAATCAGATTCTGGATTCTCACGAGGTACCTTGATGATCTGTACCAGTGGTGTTCCAAGTGTGGTCCCAGGACCAGAAGCATCAGCATTACTTTAGGATTTGTTAGAAATGCAGATTCTTGAGCTCTGCCTCAGGCCTATTGAATCAGAAACACTGGGGGGTGGTATCCAATAATCTGTGCTTTTACAAGCATTCCCCATGATTCTGATGCAGATTCAGGTTTCAGAAACCACACACAACCATCTTCTTCAGGGGCTTCATGGGTGCATGACCATGGTTTAATGCCTCTTGTTGCTGTCTTGAAATTCTTGATTTTTATCTTTGAACTTGTGTTTTGCAAGTGAAATCTGATGAGGCACAGGAGTGCACACATGAACATTGGAGACATAGCGTTCACAAGGCCCATTAGTACAGAATTCCAGCGGACCCTCGTGGAGTTCAGCCAGACTCAAAGTGAGCACAGGTGTGTTACATCCATGACTGAGTGAGTGGGGTGAGGAGAGACCTGAGAAGCCACATTTTCCCTTCCAACCAGAACTTGCTTTGTACGAAGAAGAAGGCAATGGTATTTCTAAGAAATGCCAATGACCAAGGCACTCATACCCTTTCTTACTTGTGTTATTTCTCTGTTAGCTAATCACTTATGTTGAATATTATGACACAGAAGAAAAAGGAAAAAGAAGACTACCCATAGTTCCTTCTCCTTTTGGCCTTCTCTTTCTCCTCAATAAGCTGAAGGTAAAAAAGTGTTGGTACAATGCGCATGTTCAAGGTGAAGTCAAAACCGCTGAGTTTCTTTTGTTCAGTGTTAAGAATAAAATACATATACATATATGAACTATAAAATATGAATTGTATAATTTTGGTGATTCCACATACAAGTTAAATGCTCTTGTATTTAAAACTGGCATTATACAATACAAAGATAAAAGGTAAAATTCATGTTAATAATTGATATTTTTCTTTACTTGGAGCACCATAAAATAGCAAATAAAAACCACCATGACACGCCAAGAGAAAGTGCAGATGAAAGGAAAAAGTTTTATATTTTAGTACCTTTAATAGTACTTTCTTTCCTACATTTTGAACAAGAGCCTCCACATTTTAATTTTGCACTGGGCCCAACAAATTATGCGGCCATCTCTGTCCTACCTAGTCCACCATTCAAAGTGAGACCCAGACTGAGGAGGGTGTGGGACACTATTAATAATTCCATGTGAGCCACAGGTACAAACTGGGCCTGTCCTCAGCAGCCTGGGACAGATGGGACCCTGACTGTCGAAGTCCTTAATGGTGAAGAAGAAAGCAAAATAGGAGTAAAGGTATTCTGCTTTCTTTCTATCAAGTGTAGGAAATTTTACAAAGTGATATTTTTATGAAGGTTTTTTTTTTTAATTATGCATCGTGTTAACTGGTTGTTTTGACAGACTATATGTTACACTTAGAAATGGATTGTGCCTGTTTTTTCCCTATTCTTCAGTACATAGTCAGAAGGATCATTTGGCTATTTCTTTAGCTCCCTGCAGCCCTTGAAAATTCAGCTTTTCATATGCTTTTTCTCTCTTCTGATATTCTTAAAAGTTGGTGACATTCTTCTATATATGAGGACTGTCTGGAAAAAAGTTCAGCCTTTGTTAATATAACAAGAATGGTTTGCACAGATGTAACCTGGCAGCCGAGGAGAGTTGACTGGAATGCGCATACATGAACAATGATGACTTCAATGGGCTAGTCTGTGGGGGTGGTAGACACCGTTGAGTGGGCATGTGTGCTGTGTGGCCATTGCATTCAAAATGACTGAGTGGGACTTCTTTTGGTCAAATGTCATCATAGGCAGACATGGCTCACCTCTTCACACAACCACATCAAAATTACAACTACAATATAGAACAACCATCACTCAGTGCTGTCAGAAATCAAGTTGAATGGAAGTCTGACACCTATGGAATTAAAGAAACCACATCCATCCAGACAGAGCCGGTAGGCTGGTACCATATCTGAGACTCCATCAACCTGGCTAACACTGTTTGACTCACCTTGGAGATCCCCAGAGACTTTGCCCCACCAAGTTTATGGGCCCACACAAGCTGCTTTTCCATGTGAATGACTGATCTGGGTTTAATCTTCACAACTTCCTAAATCCTATCAAACAAGCAGCAGCCAGCCTCAGTGAGCCCCAGGCTCAGAACTAACAGCAGCCAGCCTAGATTCACAGCCTGACTTTGCCTGGGAATGTCCAAGCCCAGCACAAGTAGCAGCAATCTCAAATTGCTTTATAACTCAGGCAGGGTGGCCCAAACAAAACACAGGTGGGGGCTGACCTTGGCTTGTACCACCTGGGAAACCCCAGGGCCAATGTACCCAGTGGACAGCTACAGACCATGTTGGAGCACCACCACCCTGCCTCTGCACAGCTGATCCTCCATGGGAGGCAGAGGTTGTTGGTCAATGGTCACAGCCAGTCCTTGCAGCTGACTGGCCTGGGTAGATCCCTCCCATTGATCAGCCAATAGCAACAAAGGCTCAACTGCAAGAGGAGGGTATACTCAGCCCTCACGGAGGGTGCACCTCAAGTACACAGCTTAGGTGATAGAGGAGGATGTGCCACTGGACCCTACAGGACACCTCCTACTACATTAGGACATGGAGTCAAAGCAGCTCCACCTAATTCATAGAAACAAACACAGAGAGGCTGCCAAAATGAGAAGATAAAGTACCATGGCCCAAATGAAAGAACAGATCAAAACTCCAGAAAATGAATAAACAAAACAAAGATAAGCAATGTATCAGATACAGAGTTCAAAGCACTAGTTATAAGGATGCACAAGGAACTTAGTGAGGACCTCAACAGCATAAAACAGATCCAGTCAGAAATGAAGCATACACTAACTGAAATAAAGAACAACTTATAAGGAAACAATAGTAGAGGGGATGAAGCTGAAAATCAAATCAATGATATGGAACATAAAGAAGCAAAAAACAACTATGCAGAACAACAAGAAGAAAAAAGAATCCCCCCCCCCAAAAAAAATGAGGATAGTATAAGCAGTCTCCAGGACAACTTCAAGCTTTCCAATAATTGCACCATAGGGGTGTCAGGAGGAGAAGAGAAAGAGCAAGATTGGAAACCTATTTGGAAAAATAATGAAAGAAAACTTCCCTAATTTGATGAAGGAAATAGACATGCAAGTCCAGGAAGCACAGAGAGTTCCAAACAAGATGGATGCAAAGAGGTCCACTCCAGGACACGTCATAATTAAAATGCCAAAGATTAAAGATAGAGAATCTTTAAAGCAGCAAGAGAAAAGAAATTAGTTATCTACAGAGGAATTCCCATAAAACTGTCAACTGATTTCTCAAAAGAAACTTGGCAGGATAGAAGGGGTTGGCAAGAAATATTCAAAGTCATGAAAAGCAAGGACCTACAGCTAAGATTGCTCTACCCAGCAAAGTAGATAAAGAGCTTTCCAGACAAGAAAGAACTAAAGGAGTTCATCATCACCAAATCATTATTACACAAAATGTTAAAGGGACTTATTTAAGAAAAAGAAGAAGATCAAAACTATGAACAATAAAATGGCAATAAATACATATCTATCAACAATTGAATCTAAAAAAACAATCTAAGCAAACAAGAAGGTTTTGATGGTTGCTGGATGGAAGGGGGATGTGGGAGAATGAGTGAAGAGGTGAGGGGATTAAGAAGTACAAATTGTGACAGAATATTCTGTCACAAATAGTGACAGAATAGCCATGGGAATGTAAAGTACAGTGTAGGAAATGGAGTAGCCCAAGAACATATATATGCATGACCCATGGACATGAACAATTGTGGGGGGGATTGCCTGAGGTAGCTGGAGATGCTGGGTGGAGGAAGGCAATGGGAAAAATTCAGGACAACTGTAATAGCATAATCAATAAAATATAATTAAAAATAAATTTAATTTAATTTAAAAAAATGACTGATCAAGTAGAGCAACGAATCTGCATCAAATTTTGCGTTAAGCTTGAACATTCTTCCACAGAAACTATTCAGATGATTCAGAAGGCTGCAGCTATGGGCAACTGGTGACTGGCAGCTTCATCACAACAACACACCTGTTTATGTATCATGTCTTGTGCAGAGTTTTTTTGGCGAAACATCAAATCACCCAGGTGACTCAGCCCCCTACAGCCTAGATTTGGCACCCTGCGACTTCTGGCTTCTCCCAAAACTAAAAATTACCTTTGAAAGGGAATAAATTTCAGATCATCAGTGAGATTCAGGAAAATACCATGGGGCAGCTGATGGTGAGTGGGAGAGCTGTGTGAGGTCCCAAGGTGCCTACTTTGAAGGGACCTGAGGTGTCATTGTCCTATATACAATGTTTCTTGTATCTTGTATCTTCAATAAATGTCTCTATTTTTCATAGTACATGGCTGGGTACTTTCTAGGCAGACCTCCTCTGTCCTTGATTTTGTACCCCTCCTTCCATCTCTGTGTGTGTTCTCTTACAGTCAGAACTCATTAGCAGACATGCTGATTTCTTTAGCTGTCTCCTCTTTTTCTTCCTCATCAGGATTGTTAACAACTTTAGGTTCTGAATTTTATTCTTAGAGCCACCCTTTTTTAGGCAAACTGTCTTTCAGAGGTTCTCACCATGGTGTCATCTATTTTGAACTTTTTGAAGTCTATAAATCCAAAGGTACACATCTGACTTGTCCTGTTTTAATAGGATGGACACTCTGAGGCTCTCAAGAGTTTCATATGATTGACAGTTCTTTGCTGACAGAATCAAGTCTGGAGTACCACTTTTCCTTGCTGTAACCTGTTCCTTTCAAGTGATGGAATTTTCAACTAGGCCACTTGAGAATTTACTAACTCCTCTGCTTTTTAAAAAAGTAGCAGATGTACAGACTTCCAAATATGTCTGTTTAAAAATATCAACATTTGTCATTGTATTTTGTCTCTGTGCTAGTTTTTCAAAAATATTTCCCATTTGATTTAATATTCTTACTATGTGACTTTGACATATCTCCCCTCAAGAGGTGGCATCTGTGTTCCCATCTCTTAAACTGGGCAGGCAGAAGGGATGCTATGTGAATTTGGAATCTAGATTATAAAATGTGGTACAGATTCTTCTTGGTTTTTCTCTGGAGATGTTCACTCCTTGGACCCAACAACCATTCTGTGAGGACGACCAAACTAGGTCATGTGGAATAACCACACAGAGAAGTCTCATGGAAGAGTTCTGAATGAAAGGCGGAGCAAGGGACCAGCCAATAATCAGCAACAACAGCCAGACACATGAGTGAAGAAACCTTCCAAATCAGATGATTAGAGATGCTGGTCACACCCAGACTTTGTGTCTTCCCGGCTGAGATCTCAGACACTGTGGAGCAGAGACAAGCCACATCTGCTTTCTACTGTCTGCATTCCTGAGCCACCGAAACCGTGAGAGAGAACATGGGTTTCAGGCTCTGAGTTTCAGGGATGATTTGTAATGCAGCAATGGAGAACACATGCAATAATTAAAAACACATTATCTAAGAAACAAAAATTAAGACTAATTAAGAATGTATCCACTTTAACAATTAAGAATTGCATCCACTTTAAAAAAAAAGAATGCATCACCTACCCTTTTTTCTGACTGATCACTCCCATTCCTAAAAGCTATCTGTACAATTTAAGGCCAATTTCACTGGGTAGAGGTGAAGTGTGATGGCACACACCCCAGTCACTGGGCATGGACTGCACTCCTTTTCTAAACCATACTTTTGTATGACTTTAAATCTTGGTTATTAAAGCAATTAGAATCATCCCTGCTTAGTATCCTATGTGAATTTAAGAAAGAGCACAATTAAAAGATTTCTCACATACTTCTCTAGCTGATTAACATAACACAATCCTATCTAATTTCAGACCTCCTGCTGGAAAATGTTCCCTCCTATCCCAGTTTATTGAGTCAGAGATCATTTTGGTTGCAAGGAACAGAACCCATTCAAGCTGGCTTAAGCAAAAAAGAAAATTTATTAGAAATAGAGGGATCTGGTAGAAACCAAAGGCAGGAAATGAGGCCAAACTTCATAGGGACTGATGCCAGAAATTGCAAAACTGGTAAGAGCCAAGCTGGCTTGTCTCCAAATTTCTTTCTCTCTAGAGCTATATTGTCTGCTATTTCTGACTCTTTAGGGCACATGCTTCATTTCTCTCTCTTTCTCCCTCTCTCCCTCTCTCTCTCTCTTTCTCTCTCTGTCTCTATCTCTGTCTCTGTCTCTGTCTCTCTCCTTCTTTCCCACTCACCTTGCAGAAAACAGTTTACCACAAGATTAAAGGCAATTTCTGGATTCAAATGCTAGTTCCATCCCTTAGCTGCTCATGACCCTGGGCAAGCTCCTTAAGTTTCTGTTCTTTAATTTCCTCATTTATAAAATGGGGATGCAGATTAACAGTAGCACTTACCTCATAGGAGCTGTGGGAGTTTGAGTGAATCAATATACATAAAGTTCTTTGAAGAGTGCCTGGAGTTCTGCGAATGTTTGCTTTTATTATTATATTTCTTTGCTCACTTAACCATGTCCAAACACGAGTCCCCCAATCTTAACTTCATATCCAACTCATAGTTCATGTGCCTAGTAGAAACCTACCATGTTTCTGAGACCCAGTTCCACATTCTTGGGAGAGAGCATCTGACTGATCCTGCTGGAGTCACATGTCTACGCGTGGTCAAATCAGCTGAGCAGAGAAGGTAAAGGAGTAGGTGATGAGAGGTCTTACCAGGGACAAGGGGAGTAGATTCTCTGAGAAGGGCCCATGGGTTGGTTCTCAGAAGAGGGCTTGCAATCCCAACCTCCTATATATGTAACCACCTGTATTTTCAATACAGCAGCTCTGGCACTTTGAGCCTCAGCACTAGTTTTCTGTTCAGCAGGGTCCGTTCCTATTATTGACCGACCCAACTGGCATGAAGAAAGTGCTTCTGTAGCCAAAAGGCGTGCCCTTCTTCCCCACATGACTACCTCTCCTCTTTCTGCTTGGCTCTTGTGCTCTGTGATGCCCAAATCTTTCTGCATATTAGAAAACAGCTTCTACAAGTCCTTACCTCACCTAGAGGTCTCCCTCTGAAGTGACAGTGAACTTGCCCTCTGACAGAGAGGACAAAAAGGAAGAATCACATTAGATCCCTCCCATCTGGTATTGTGAGTTTAAGCTATTAAGCATGTGGTGGCTATTTGCTTGCTAAGAGGCCTGCTGGTAATGGAAACTTTGGGAAACAATACTTAACATTTTTGAACTCACCATAAAGAAAAAAAAATAAACAATGCTGAACAGAAAGCTAACTGGTTTATCAAAAAGATAATAAGATTTAAGGAAATAACTGTTCAAGTCTCCTTTTATTTCTATGTATCATTCTAACCGCCATTAGATTTAATCATTTGGGGTAAGATGCTCTGAAACTGCGTATTTCCAACCCTAATCTTCAGAAATACCTGAATGTCATGGCCAAATTGACAGCACTTTAAACCATGGAGCAGAGCTCGTTAGTGTGCCTCCTCGGGAGGCACAGTGGCTGCACCTGCCCACTCATGGCCAGGCCAGCCTCCACACTGGCGTGAGCTGACTTCTCTCAAGCCCACTTGTTCTTGTATGGCTGATTCTTCTGCAAAAATCTCAGAAACCTGAGATTGCAATGGATGCAAAGGCTGATATTCTTATTGATTTAGGGTATTACCATTAGACTTTTTCTTTGTGTCTGAAAATTGTGCCTTCTTAAGAGGAGGGTGGGGAAGCTAGCTAGCTTTGGGGAAAAGCAAAAATCAAATATTTTTTTATGAATGTTCCATTCCATGGCAATACTCTGTGAGTAAATCAGTGCAGTACCCCATTACTAACAGGAGATAACCACATTAAGAGATAAGAATGGCCACTTCAAACAATGGCCTGCATCAGTGTTCCCAGGCCTCACTCAAGGCTCATGTATCATGGAAGGGCCTGTAAGTTCCCAAATGCCCCTATTCTACTGGGAAATGGAAGTTTCCCAATTTCTATTTGGGAAATAGAAGTGGAAGCTGAGGTACAAGCCTGTGGGCATGACAGGCTGTGGTGAGCCCACATCAGAAGCCTTTGGTTAGATGGAGAAAGTGTTTGAGACTTAAGTTGTGAGCCAGAAAGGAAAGTATCTCAGGCCCCAAATGAACCACAAAGTCCCCTGTGGAAACCATAAACTGGTCAGATACCTGGTTGGCAATAGGAGCCCACAAGGGCTCTGAGGTCAGCACGGGACAAGCAAGAGATCCAAGGCCATTCCCCATACACCCTGCCACCACTGTGGGATAGATGATGGGTGATGGGGACAGAACTTCTGAGCATTTACCCCAATAAGCCTCTCAAAACTGGAATAGACTGAGCTCCTACTAGTTGGCAAGTTTCTGTTATCTTTACTCTGATTACACAACAAGGACAAGACTCATGAGGAAGATTATATCAGTCACAGAATAAACCCACATTTTCTCTTCACCTCTGTGTAGTTATGTATAGATTTTCAACTGTTTTATACATATTTATCAAGTATCCACTCTCTTTTCATCCAAAGATGAATTTTAAAAAAATATGGTCTAGTGTTATGACTACCAGTGACACCGAAAACTTTGGGTATCTTTAGAACTCCTTCAGGAGTTGATACCTAGCAAATGAATGTGCTTCCAAGATAATACCAACTTTGAAAGCGTATACTTCAGTCTCTAATTGTTATATTAAAGACATAGGACCTCTCTGCATGGTTTATACAAAGCCACAGTAGGGTCTTCATTTGTACTAAGATACGTTCCAGCCTTCTACCCTCCCCTGTGAATGGCAGTGAGATTGATTTCTGAGAGAAAAGGAAAACAAGGTGGCATGGAAAGGGAGAAAGCTCCGACAGAAGGGGGAAGTTGATGACATGCCTGTTTATCACAGCACCTCTGCCTTTCATCTTACTGATATTTGTGCTCTGCTGTGTGTGCCACTGTGTCTAGGGGAATGAGTGTACTCATTGGCAACCTGGCTACTGAGTGATGATCACTTAGGTAAAGAGCTTCAGCCAGACCCTTCCCTTACCTCAACCTGTCCTCTGGTCCCCACTCTTCTGGAGAGAGCACTATGTATAGCAGAAGGGGATGGGACCCGTCTGTTGGTCTCCATCCTTTATTATCTGTGTGTCCCCTTCTACTGTGATCTCTGGAAGGTCAGGTCTCCACATTGTATCCTTCTCAGCGTCTTTGAGCTATTGCCCCCTATGTTTAAGGAATGAGTGATGCCTGAAAGAATGCATGATTGAGTCTGAGGCAGGGTGATAGCCCAAAGCTCTCTTACAGGACAGTAAATCTCTGTGGGCTTAATTTGACTGGGGAAAGGCCAAGGAGTGTATCAGTTTGCCACAGAGGAGGTTTGTTGGTCCCTGTCTTCTCCTCACCTAAGAAACAGGTCTGGGCATGCTACAGAGGATCCTGAGGTAACCTGGATCCTGGCATGACTGTGAGAACACCAGTGTAGTCCAGATTACAGCTGATCAAGAGGAGCCTCAAGAAACTGGGGTAATTTTAGAGCAAAGTGCCTTCAAAGCACACTTGGCTTCCAGTTACATAACAAGAACCCCAGAGGGGATTGTGGGACTGCAGGGACTATTGGGAAAGGAAGGAGAGATCCCATATATCTAGAGCAGTCATTTCAATGAAAGAGACAAGAGGTGGATGGAAATTTCCCTGAGGAAAGCTTTCTGAGAAGAGCAGGGGAACAGAGGTGAGAAATAGGGAGGGAGGGTCCTCAGAAAGGGCTGAGGGCTATAGAGGCAGGAGAGAATGACAAAGAGTTGGGATCACATGGGCTGTGGTCCTCACTGTTTGAAGGTTGGGAGTCATAGCTGATGTAGGGAAGAAGAAGGAAAAAGATGCTACATCTTGGAAATTCTAAGGAATTCTGAAACCTTAGTGAAATCATACATATCAAGAGCCAGAAGGCCAACACTCAGCTTTTTAAAAACAAATAAACAGCCTTGAGAGGGCAAGCCAGTAGATGAGGGTCACAAGCCAATAGCCCTGGGATATGGTGGCAGGGCTGGGATCAAGGCCAGGCCCAACGGCTCCCTGTGCAATGCTCCTTGAGTCTTGTGCAATACCCCTGCACCCTAAGAAGAAACAGTTTGACTGAGAAAGTAGCCAGAGTAAAAAAGAAGGACAAGCAGGATAAGAGAAAAAGTCAGGATTTCATAAAACATTGCCCAAGATTAATAAATAGCATACAGTGAACAGTATTTAATTCTGTTAAAGCTTTGGAAAGAATGGGCAAACCGTTGAGCCCTCCTTCAATAGAAAGGAATTACTGATGAAAGAATTTAATTGAGACCAATGTCCCTCCCCATATGAGCCCAAAATCTCCTCAATGTGACTCCAAGGGCAGGGTAAATATGTTGCTAATGAAGGATATATTCATTATGGGTTTAGACTTTATTGTTTCTGAGGGGGGGAAATTGTTTGCCATTAGGAGATGTACTTTAATTGGTCAACGACTGAAGGAAGAACTAGGTCAGATACAAAAATTCACATCAGAAGCTCCTATTGTGTAGGACCACAGGTCTATAGCCCCAACCCCTGGGGCCATGAGACAGGATGGTAAAAATATCCATGCACATTCCCCTACTGCCTGGGTTTCTCTGTTGCCAGGGTCTTTACAACTCAAGAAGGGTCTAGAGAGAGAGAGAGTTCTTTTTTTTTTAATTTAATTTTTATTACTTTATTTTTTAATTAAAATTTTTTTTGATTATGCTATTACAGTTGTCCCATTTTTTTTCGCCTCTTTATTCCCTTCCTCTCTGCACCCCCCCTCCCACCAGCATTCATCCCCCCACCCCTTAGTTCATGTCCATGGGTCATACATACAAGTTCTTTGGCTTCTCCATTTCCAATACTATTCTTAACCTCTCCCTGTCTCTTTTGTACCTACCAGTTATGCTTCTTATTCCCTGTACCTTTTCCACCACTTGCCACCCTCTCTCTCCCCACTGATAACCCTCCATGTGACCTCCATTTCTGTCATTCTGTTCCTATTCTAGTTGGTTGCTTAGTTTGTTTTTGTTTTTGTTTTTTTGTAGGTTCAGTTGTTGATGTGAGCTTGTTGACATTTTACTGTTCATATTTTTGATCATCTTCTTTTTCTTAGATAAGTCCCTTTAACATTTCATATAATAAAGTCTTGGTGATGATGAACTCCTTCAACTTGACCTTATTTGGGAAGCACTTTACCTGCCCTTCCATTATAAATGATAGTTTTGCTGGATAGAGTAATTTTGGATGTAGGTCCTTGCCTTTTATGACTTGGAATACTTCTTGCCAGCCCCTTCTTGTCTGCAAGGTTTCTTTTGAGAAATCAGCTGATAGTCTTATGGGCACTCCTTTGTAGGTTACTGTCTCCTTTTCTCTTGCTGCTTTTAAGATTCTCTCTTTATCTTTCATCTTGGGTAACTTAATTACAATGTGCCTTGGTGTGTCCCTCCTTGGGTCCAACTTCTTTGGGACTCTCTGAGCTTCCTGGACTCACTGGAAGTCTATTTCCTTTGCCAGATTGGGGAAGTTCTCTTTCATTATGTTTTCAACTAAGTTTTCAATTTGTTTCTCTTCCTCTTCTCTTTCTGGCACCCCTATGATTTGGATGTTGGAATGTTTAAAGTTATTCCAGAGGTTTCTAAGCCTTTCCTCATTTTTTTTTTTTGAATTCTTGTTTCTTCATTCTGTTCTGGTTGAATGTTTAATTTCTTCCCTCTGCTCCAAATCATTGATTTGAGGTCCAGTTTCCTTCCCTTCCCTGTTGGTTCCCTGTATATTTCCCTTTATTTCACTTTTCATAGCCTTCACTTCTTCCTCTATTTTGCAACCATACTCAACCATTTCTGTGAACATCCTGATTACTAGTGTTTTCAATTCTGCATCTGATAGATTGGCTATCTCTTCATGCTTAGTTCTGTTTTTGGAGCTTTGATCTGTTCTTTCATTTGGGCAATTTTTTTTTTTTTTTTTTGTCTCAGTATGCCTGTTATGTTGTAAGGGGCAGAGCCTTAGGTATTTGTCCTGGTGGGGCAACCCCAGTTTCTGTGTTTTGGCACTGTATGTGGGGGAGGGGTCCAAGACAAAACAATGCCACTTGCTCCACTCTGGGCTGGCTTTCAGTCACTTTCCCCACTTCCCACAAGCAAATTGGGCCCTTCTGGTGCTGATTCCCGGATGTGTGGGCTTGTGTACATTCTAGAACCCTGTGGGTCTCTCCAACAAACTCTCCTATAAGGCTGGGAGTTTCTCCTGCTGCCACAGTTCCCACAGATTTTTACAGCCAGAGGTTTTGAGGCTTTCTTTTCCTGCACTGGAACCCTGGGTTGCATGGTCTGTCTTGCTCCCCAGTTGTTCCTCCTGGTTTATCTGCACATGAATGTGGGACCACTCAGTCTGCTAGCTGCCGCCTTGCTGCAAGTCCTCTCTGCCCTGGCTGCCCATCTCCACCCTACCTACCAGTCTGGATGAATTTAACTCCTTGGATTTCAGACTTCCATGCAGTTTTATTTTCTGGCAGTTCTGGGTGTTTTTTTTGTTTGTTTGTTTTAAATTTGTTGTTGTCCTTCTTTTGGTTGCGCAAGGAGGCAAAGTGTATCTACCTATACCTCCATGTTGCCTGGAAGTCCCAGAGAGAGAGAGTTCTTTATGAATTTTTGTTTTCAAAAATTATAGATTGTGTTGAAAAATCAGAGAGCAGGAATCGGGTTAGGAGAAGGAGGAAGTGCTGTCAGGAGAAGCTGATTATATCGTTGTTATAAGTGGCAGGGACATTAAGGTCACCCAGAGTTCATTTGGGGAGGTGGAGGGGGAAGTCAGACTGGAAGTGTACACTGTGATATACATGGACCTTAATGGCATGGTTATGGGAGAAAGAAGGGAGAAGCAGAATGCACTCTCTGACACAGCACCATTTATATAAGATAAAAAAAATCACATGAAATATACAAAGAGACGCACATTAAATCCATGGTCGACTATTGAAGAAGAAAAATGGGAGAGGTGCACGTAGAAAAAAGTGAATAAATACCTAAGACAAGAGCAGGGCTTCGAACAGACCAAAGAGGATAGTGTGCTTCTGCACTTGAGGTCCAAAAAGAAAAAGAGTGAGGTAACACCCAAGTGTGCCCTCCCTAGGAAGAACAAAATCGTCCCTTGTGAGATCCAAGAATAAGGCAAAATAAACCAGTGCTCTACCTTCTCTTCCTACTCCTTGGAGTTGCCCTAATTCTTAAGTAAAAAACAATCTGCATGTGTATGATGTGTGATCTTAAGGAGTTTGAAGGGCCAGTGGGTCAGAAAAGGGGCTTTTTTCATTCAGTTGCCTGTTGGATGCCAGGGGCACCAGATTACAAATGCTCAGGGTTGAAATTCTGGACAAATGAGCAGTTTGGCAATGTTTGGCCATGGCTGACCTCCCTCCATGCATCTTCTTTTCCAGCTCCTTCCTTATATCCTTGCATCCCTCCCAGACCCTTCTAAGCCCCTACGGTTTCTTTTTAAACCTGGGGTGAGGGGCCATAGCCTTAATCTTTAAAATTCTGGTCAGTTTATTTTTCAGAGAAAGACCTGGGCCCTGATACAACCACAGCAGGACCTCCCTCAGCAGGAGAATCAGGACCTTTCATGACATATTTTCTTTCTTTCCACTAAAGCAAGAGACACTCCCTGAACACAAAAGACACTTAGAATCCTGTTTCCTTGGGGAATTTAATTATTGCCATTGGTTGCTCTTCTCTTCAGTGGTGGCATCTTCACCTCACTGCTTCTAGGAAAGAGGGCATAGAATTCCAACTCTTATCCAGGCTGGGTGGGAGAGAGTCCCACACAGGTGCACAGTGTGAGGAAAGACAAGTGGCCACCTACACAAGAGACTTCAAGCTCCCAAAACACAATGACCTTTTACTAGCTTACTCGCAAGTCTACCAACAGAGTGTATTTCCTTAGCTTTGGAGTTCATTGGACAGTCAAAATTTGTATTTGCCTGGAAGGGATGATGGCTATGACTGGCCATTTGCAACTGACTATAATTTTTTCAAATCACACTCCAAAAAATAGTTTTGGAGTGAGAACAAAAACCAGATGGCCAAGGAAGGGAAGAAAGTGGAGGGAGAAAAGGACCCACAAATTAGAAAGAAAGGTAGGGCCCAAGAAGAAGTGGGGGCACTGAAGGCAGACTCAGCCTGTCTTACAGTTGGCCTAGAACAGTGGACCTCAGTGTGGGCCCAGCATCAGCAGCACCATTTCACAGATCCAGAATTAGACAAGCAGACTCTAGGGCCCCATCCCAGACCTACTGAATCAGAAACTCTGGGGGTGGGGCCCAGAAGTTTGTTTTAAGAAACCTGCAGGTGACTCTGATGCATCATCATGTTTGAGAACCACTGGCTGGCAGACTCTGTCCTCAGCTCTGTCCCTCTGCTCACCAAGCTCCTTTCTCTGATTTGCCTTCTTCCCTCTGTCCTGCAAGAATGATGCATGAGAAGCCACCACTGAGTGTGGCAAAGATAGTGTTTGGCACATTGTAAAGCTCTGTAGCCATGGGAGGTGGGATGGTGACAGAAAGCAGGACTGCCTTTGGCCAGAAGGGCAAAGTGCTTGGGATGGAGCCTGGGGAATTGCTGATGAAGTTTGGTGAGTGATCATGAGTGATCAGCTGAAGGAAGTTCCCCAGAGCAGCCATCTAGGCACCTGAGAAACTCAGGGATAGTGTTGAGTGAGGAGGAGACAGAAGCATGCTGAAAACAGCTCAAGCCCCAACTAGGATTCCATAGGGTGTGGGTTCTGGGCCATGAGGCACAACGGGATGGGCAAGCTTACCTCCTTCCTTCCCTCAGCATGTCCTTGTTTTGGGTCAATATGCTCAAGATGCATCTCTCAGGCCAGTTCATCTCCTGGTTATGCCCCAACACCCATTCTAGCTCTCAACTCCCATCCCTGCCCATGCTGTCTGCCCTTTTGGCAGAGGCAAGGAGGAGCCCTAGGGAAGCTGATGGTGAAGCCCGGAACAACCCTCTGCAAGCTGGACATGTCTTTGAAGTTACCTTCCCTGCTCTATTCTCCTCCATAGCTCTTGTCAGCAGCTGAGATGCTAAAGTGTGAGCTCCATGAGGGGAAGGGTGTTTTTACTATTCAATCCCCAGGGCCTAGGGCAATGCCTCGCCCACAGTAGGCATTCAATCAGTATTTGTTAGAAGAAAATGAATGAATCTTAAATTTGTTCAAGTCTTAAAATTTACTCCATGATCTCTAAATATTTATTTTGAATATCAAAATGATTTTCCCTTCAATATTTGAGTAGAAATTGATGCCTCATGTCTCCCACAAAGCTGGGGTGTCAGGTGCCTTGCACATACCACTGTGCTAGCTCCACCACAGAGTGAAGCTTCACTGATGACCAGACAGCAAGGATGAGAGGATGGGCTGAGACAGTCAGGCGTCTTTGTGAAGAGAGAATCAGTGTACAAAGGCTGTGCCTCAGCCAGACAGTGTTTCTGGGAGGTGGGAATACAGGAAAGTTATAACCAAGCGACAAGATGGTGTACATGAACTTGTCTGTTCAGTGCCTGACACACAGTGGGGACCCAGTCACGTTGGAAAAATCTCTGTTTGAATCTGAACGACAGTGAAATGTTGATGAACAAGACACTCAGAGAACTGTCCTTACAAGGTTCCTTGACCTCAGAAATAGGGTCTTTAGTCCCTTTGTTTTCCTAGTGCTTTGCACAGTGCATGCCGAGAAGGCTCTAAATGAATACTTGATGAATGAAAAGTAGGGTATTGTTTCCATTCATTTTTCTGGATATAGGTCAGAACTTGTGGCTGAAAATCATTTTAAAATGCATTCAGCAATATTTCTATATTAGCAAGAAAAGATTAATGAACTTCCTTACATCTTGCCTATGGAAATACAGAGTCTTAAATATGGTCATCAGCAAGTACCCTGACTGTCCCGACCACGTGTCACTGTGGGAGGCTTTGGGAGGAATCAGTACAAAAGGAGTATGAAATTGAATGGTTGAATTACCAAGAAATCATGGAGCATGGAATGCCCTGACATCTTTTCCTTGAATATCAGGGTTAGTGCTTATGAGGGACTAAGACTACCTAGCCCAATAACCTAATTTGGCAAATGGAAAAACCAAGGCTGAAAAAGAGGGAGGGGCTTCCTGAGGGCATTCACTCTGTAAAGAGCATCATTAGAACTGAAACTTGGCTTCTTGACCCTCAGTTCAACATCCTTTTCGTTTTGTAGATTTGTCTCTCCTAAGAGTAGAAAGCAGGAGAAGAATTCTGATTAACTCATATTCAATGTTTATATATTAAGGGAAAGATATCAATTTGTCTATTAGGATGTGTTTATTGCGATCTTACTTATACTCAGTACTGTCTTAGTTACTGCAGAGCATAAAGCAAACACAAAACTGTGTGCAGTGACATCAACATAAGAACATCCAAACCTGTAGAAAATTTTTATAAAAGTTATGAGAGTTTATTTGAGCCAAAACAAGGATATACCTGGAAGGAAGATCTCAACAGACTGAGAAAAATGCTTCTCAGAATGGCAGTTTGCAGCTTCTCATAAGCATTTTGAATGAAGGAAGAAATGTAAGGAAGGTTACATGAAGGTGAAAGCAGAGATTGAATTCCATGATAGTTAATGAGATTATGTGTACTTTTAAGGGTGCTTTGCTTCTGAAAAGAGGCATTTCAAAGGTATGTTAACTTAGATGCACTTAAACAAAGGACAAGGTTGCTTAAAGCCAAGATAATTCTTTTACTAAAAAAGTTATGTGCCTGGGACATGACTATGCACCACAACCTGCCCAGTTAGGAAATTATGATCAGATCACCCTGTGAGATTACTTGCCTTAGAATCCCTTTTTCATCCACAATGGTGATGATAATGATGCTGATGATGACAGTAAGTTTCAATTTTTTAAAAATATTTTATATATTTATTTTTAGAGAGGGGGGAGGGAGGGAGAAAGAGAGGAAGAGAAACATCAATGTGTGGTTGCCTCTCACGCCCCCTACTGGGGAGCTGACCTGCAACTCAGGCATGGCACTGACTGGGAATTGAACCAGTGACCCTTGGTTTGCAGGCCAGTGCTCAATCCACTGAGCCACACAAGCCAGGGCATAAGTTTCAATTTTTGAATACCTGTTATGTACATACAAACTTTGAATGCTTTACATATATTACCACAAGTCATTCTCACAACAGCCTTATAAAATAGATTTCTATGTTGGGCCTCTTTGGGTTGCTCATGACACAGGCTGAACTCAGAACAAGCTTTCAAAGGTGAGGCATTATTTGCCTACATAAATGTAAATACCAGGAATTATCTAGCTTCTGACTAGGCTGGATCCATGTACTCAAGTGTTGTCAGAGTCTCTCTCCTACTATATCCTCTGTTAGCTTTAGTTTCTGTATCTTCCTTCCTTGTGATGAAAAAGATGATCCCCAGTAGGCCTGGCTCCCAGGAGCCTTATGCTATCATTCCAGAAGGACAGAGTCCTGTTCTGAGTCAGCATCCACATTAGTCCTCAGCCTCTTTGGGTCCAGCGAACACATCTGCACCAGTGCTGAGGTCTAGGAAGATGGGGAACTTTGGTCACTCCATATCTCTGTAGGGGCGGGGAGGAGAGCCTCTTTTATCAGTAGAATGGAGGAGGGGCAATTCAGAGACTCAGAGAAGTCACATGATTGCCCAAGGCCACAGTACAATTTAGAGGCAGAGCTAGGACATACATTCAAAACATTTGCTTTTCAAAGCCTGTGCTTTTTATTTTTCCTGGGTTTGGGGTTTTCTTTTGGCGGGGGGGTGGGGGGTAGGGGAAAGGAAGAGGAGATAATTCACATACCTTAAAATTCACCATATTAAAAGTGCACAATTCAGTGGAAAGTCTATTTGAATCATCAGGCCAGGTGTTCTCAAATTTCGTGTGATCAGTGCCCAGTTGTGAAGTACATGGTTAGCAATTTCTTGCTACTAATGGTTGAATCACCAAAATTACTGAACGATTTACTTTTAAAAATAGAAATCAGAATCAGTTAACGATTTCCCCTCTAATAATGCCATCCTCATTTCCTTGTGCTCTCATGTACTCTTTTAGGTGTAGCCACCAAACTCCTGCTGAAGACGGTGCTGTCGCCTGTTTTGAGTGTTTCCAAGAGGGGGATGGTGGGTACCTGCTACAACTTGTCATAAATATCGCCTTCCCCTTTGTAAGACACTCTGAGAAAGATATGGCGCATTCTAGGAATATATAGAAGTGACAGGTTTGTTCAGCAACATTGCGGAGTACAAGATTAAAATTCAATCAATGCCATTTCTAGATTCCAGTGACGAAGATTAGAAAAAAAAATTGCAATAAAAAAAGAAAGAGAACCTCATTCTCTGAAGAATCCAAAACATTAAGAATTTTGGAATAAGGCCCTGGCTGTGTGCCCAGTTGGTCAGAGTTTGTCCTGATATGCATAAACAAGTGGAAAAACAAACTGATGTCTCTCTGTCTCTCAAATCAATCAATCAGTCTATCTATCAATAAGAATTTTGGAATTAACCTAAAAGGACACACACAAGTTATTAAAAGAAAATTACAAATGTCTATTAAGGAAAAAAGTGACATTGAACAAATAGAGCTTCTGGTTGGTGAGATTGTACTTGGCAAATGGTACAAAAGCACATGCAATCTCGGGTCACATTAATACTCTGCTTTAGAAGGAGGGAGGGCATGACCCTGATCAGACCACACTCTCAGGGAAATCCACACACACTAGAACATGCCTTTGGCTGGGGTAGGGTGGTGGGGGTGGGTTGTTGTATGTGGCCAGGCTGGCAACAGGTTTAGAAACCAAGGCACACAAGGAACTAACTGAACAGGTTATTCTGGATGTCAGAGCACTGGGGGCGTATCCACTGCATAAGAGGAAACCTAGGGGTGGGGTTGACGCTCTGTGGGGCAGCAGTGAGTGAAGATTGTTGGGAGAGAGGTGTTGGCTGAGGCCAAGTAGCAGCTTTTGAAAGTTAGACTCTCATTGATCTAAATTAACTTTGCCAAGTGGGCAGGCTGATGACACTATCATCCCGACCACAAGATAAGGAAAAGGTCCAGCAAGCACAGAAGACTTGTCTACATCACCCGGGTGGGGTGGGGGGACACATGAGACTGTGGGCTCCCCAGTGCTGGGCCCACTGGCCCAGGCTACTTTTGAGCCAAGCGTTAAGCTTAAAAAGGTGCCACAAAATAGGTGTGAACAGCCAGCTCTGAGGAAGGCACAGGAAAGCTACCAATGTCAAAGCACGACAAACGGCCCTGAATATCCTGTGGGGAGAAGGTCAGGCCAGGAGCAGCAGTTTCCCAGAGGGAAAATAATGACTTCCGACAAGAAACAGGCTTCTCTGTCAGGAGAGCAGGAATTTCTGACAGGAGACCAGGGATTTTTGACAGGGGAGCAAGGATTTCTGAAAAGAGTGGTGATTTTTCTCAGAACTGTGATTTTTAAAAGAAGGTGGTGATCTCTAACACAACAGTGATTTCTGACAGGAAAACTGTGATTGCTGAGAGGAGAGCATGGGTTTCTGATAGAATCGTAGTGCCCGTGACATAGCAGAGTAGTGACTTCTGGCAGGAGGCTTTACTCCTGAATGAGGGTTTTGGAAGGACATAAGACAGCTGCGCAGGAGACACTGGACGGCAGAGAGAATCAGAGGCCCTCAGGAAATAGCTGTTGGACCCAGGTGTGGAGGAAGTTACCAGCAGTAAGACCAAGGGAACAAGGTAGATCGAAGGAGGCTTGCTGGGGCGAGATCTTGGGTCCACTACCTCCTTCAGCAGAGGGGCAGATGGGTTAGAGGGAGAGCGCCCAGGAGAGTTCTGTCACAGTAAGTGTAAAGGACTAGGAAATGCATTCCCGTCAAAACACTCCGAGGAAATTAAGAAAGGGAAATCTGCTGCTGCTTCAGTCCCCCAAACCCAGAAATAAAAAAGCTTTCGTTTTGATTCAGGAAATTCTAATGAAAGCTTTTGCCCTTTTAGTTAGTTACATATTCTTGGCAAGGGGAGCAGGACAAGAAAGATGTATTCTTTCTAAAGCTGAACCCTGAAGTCATCCAGGAGCCAGATCCTCGCCTGTGTGGAGAGAAACCATTATTGTGGCAGAGGAAACTGAACTCGTCAGTAAAGAGCTTCTGATAGGAGTGGCAGGCTGGCAAAATCTCGGTCAGAAGAAGCTGCGCTTCCCGTTGTCCCAGAAGCCTAACCAGGAACCCTCTTCCTGCAGGTGGTTATGTTCGCTGTGAGCACCACTGACTGCAGCAGGGTGTGTCTCAGTGGGGAGGGACGCGTTTTCTTCAGACTGAGCCCTCATTGACCCCGGCTCCAGGCACCACGTCCACCATGTGACTGGATTCCTGTGGGCACTGAGCTCTAGGAGAATTCTACCTGTGCAGATCCCCAGAGCAGCTGCAGCATCCCCAGCCAGGAGCTCCAGGCTCAGACTTCCGGCCGGATGTGGGGCTCGGCCCTGCTCTTCACACACTGCCCTGCAGGCCTGAGGCACAGGTGAACTCGCTAGGCCTCCTGAAATCGCTCCTTCTCGGGGTCCCTACCACTTTCTTCCTACAGGCCCCGAGAGCATGGTCTGTTCTTTCCAGCTGCCACCACCTCTCCTCCCTCTCGGGGTTCCTTTCAACCCCAGACTGGACTCAGAGGACTCAGAATTCCCCAGCTCCTCTCCCCACCCATTCCTCTGACTGGCGCTCAAGTCATTTTATTATTGCAAATGCCAACTGGGAAATAGACAAAGTAGTGATAAAAATACAGATGAGAAAGCAGATTTGAAATTTTCTAACCTAAAAAATTTGCATTTCTCAAGAGAATGGCGAATTTTCTCAGGGGATGCTACGTGGCTGGTCCTTTCTCACGGTGATAACCACCATAACAGGCCTCCCCAGGCAAAGCCCTTTCCTGCATCCCTGCCTGAGGAGGCAGGTGGAAATCGCCTTTGTCCTCAGTGGCGATCCTTATTCTTTTGCTGTCCGGGTCAAAGCCCATCCACAACTTGTTGGGGAGAGTGGCACTGGGTGAACCCGCCGGAGCCACCAGACCCCTTTCTGTGAAGACTTACCCAGTCTTTCTAGCTGGGTCACTTTGAGCAAGTCACCTCATCTGTAACATGGGGATAAAAATGCCCATTTCATGTGACTGTTGAGGTGATTACATGAAATTAACAAAGCGTGAATAAAGTAACAGTGCATCCGGCACCCAGCAGGCTGAACCATTTTGGCGCCCTTCTTATTGCTGGCGAGCGGCACCCTGAAGAAAGGGCTACAGCAAGGAAGGGCGGCAGTTTCTGCCCTTCCAAAGATACCCAGCTGAGCAGTTGGGTAGAGACTTAAATGCCATGGGGTGCTTCACTTGCGGTGTCAGGTGCTCTGGGTGGGGGGGCTTTTC
The DNA here is from genome assembly GCA_007922815.1 of Macrotus californicus. Classification (NCBI taxonomy): domain Eukaryota; kingdom Metazoa; phylum Chordata; class Mammalia; order Chiroptera; family Phyllostomidae; genus Macrotus; species Macrotus californicus. The sequence continues at coordinate 22,563 of VMDR010006510.1, read as the reverse complement.
TGCACAAAGGTGGTCTCTCCTTCAGTCGCTTGCACCAAGCCCACCCTGCTGGGGAAAAAAATGAATGGCACTTCCAAAGTGGCCATTAACATTACCTCCTTCCCCACAGTGAGACCAGGTTCCTTTCCTCTTCTTGTCATCCGAAGCCTTGGCAAGCTGGAGAGCAGCTGCTATTGCCATGGGTTCCCCTGTTCTCATCAGAGTCGTCTCCTTGAGTAGCGACTGGCCTGCCAACCACTCGTCCTCCCAGCTGGCCTCCCATTGGATGATTTGCAGGGTTTTAAACGTAAAACTTCCTACCTTTATATCCCGGGGACCCCAAAGAGGCTCTCTTTAATACTATGGCTAAAGAGCCAAGCCAGGTTTTTTTTTTCTTTTCCCTTTTCCCTAGCAGGAAAATTCTAAAAGTTGAAGTTCAAGGCCCCAGCCATCCTGAGATGCTGTGTGTCTCAGTGTAATGGGATGCAGCCAAGGGCCCCCAAATGAAGGATTTGAAATGGGGTCCAGAACTCAAGGTGTCCAGAAAATACAAAAATATAGGATATACGCATCCCCACAAGTCTGGACTGGGGGAGGGACACATGGAGCAGGGCCATTGAGAGTTATTTTGCATATCAACAGTTGGCCAGCTACATAGATGATATGAAAAAGTGGTTATTTTACATATCTGTAACAGCTGGCTAGCTTCATATACATGTCAAGTAGCTGTGTCCAAGCTTTGAGCCTGGGAGATGGGAGTGACCTCAACCCATGGCATAACTGGGAGGCAGCTCCCCGTGGTTACAGTGCCTGTGGGAGAGCTTGGAGATGGTTGGCTCCACGCCACAGGGCCATGCCTGCCCATAAAGGCTGGAAAAATACAGAGTGCTGGCAGGTGTAGCTGATTGTAGGAGGAGTCAGAAATGGGGTTACAGAGGAAGATTTACATGGATTTAAACCCAGGCACGGCAGCCAGGCGGAGCTAACCACGTGGTTTTAAGGATCCCTTTACCATGTGGCTTAGGAAGCAGGAGAGCAAGATGTAGCAGGCGTGCAGGCTCTCTCTTAGTGGTTTGGAAGAACGTAGGAGAGACAAGGCAGGACTAGGGGCGGGGACAATGCGAGAACTTGCAGGGAACGAAAGGCGTAAAAGGACTCTCGCTGGTGGGCCATGAGAAGGGGCCACGTGGTTTTGGATTAAGAACTGGAGATTGTGCGACACAGCTGTGGTGCTGGGACTATGGGAGACCTGCCTAGGCCAGCACGGATGACTGAGAGGGACCAGGAGAAGTGAGCTGTGGACTTCTGTTCTTTTTTCCTTCTGGAGGATGGTACTTCTGATTGGCATACTCTGAGACTGGTCTGCCTGGGCAATGAGGGGAACGAAGGACTGTCTGTTTGTGGGTGTTTTAAGGGACTTTGAGATTTTTAATGGTGACTTTCCACCATTATTCTAAATCTGTATAACTTTTTGTATGGTAAGTGGAGGCAGTCTGGCTTCCTCACCCAGTTGTCTGGGTAGCTAAGGGAAGCAGTGATCCCATAGCCTTGGAGAAGCCTGATAAGTAGTGTTCTCGTAGCCTTGAAACTGGGTCCGATAAACTGTTCCCATAACATGAGGTGGACTCACATGAGCAGAACTATGTTATGTTATATAAAGTTCTGGCATTTTTCAGGCTTTGTTTGCCTCTAGGACTTAAGCAGGTGGGACTCCCTGCTGGGTGACACAATGGGAAGCAAGGGCCACAATGTGTGACATGCAGGGAAACACACATGGGCTCGCCCACCCATGAATAAAGGCATGTCAGGCATCCCAACGGCTCCATGAATATTTTCTGTCTGTACCAATACCATGAACCTGCCTGGCCTTGAATGGTTGCAACACACCTTTGAATAAATAGTTCCTTTCCTTTTCACCAAACTCTGGCATTGAGAGCCATAATTCGAATTCCCTGGTAGCAGGCAAAGAATTCACAGTGACAGAGGGACTCTGTAATCCCCGGGTCCATTCTGTAACATCAGCAGTAGCTCTCATGAGAAGGGGCTTTGTGTGCAGGGCAGTCGTAATAGTTACCCCTTTCTGTCTTCATTTCTGTCTCACATAGTTGGTAAGACAGAAGACAAGGTCATAACTCTAAGAGTTAATCTATGTGTTTTCCTTTCATTCTGCTTTCTTACCAGTAGCCAAGGGCCCTACAGTCTACACTGACCAGAAACACAAACAAAAGCTGCAGAGGGTTTAGACACAAGGCTCAACGTGCACTTGCAAAACCCGATTTTCCTCTCCTGAAGACTCGACAAAAGCAGGCTTGGGGAACAGGCAGAGGCAGCTGGAGCCTGACAAGAAGAGTGAAGGTATCTGTGTCCTTGAAGTGAGAGGGAGTGGGTGGAGTAAGATGGGAGCGGAGGGGAGAGCACTCAGTGTGAGGCTCAGTGTGGACCCCCACCCACCTGGGGGCTTGTAAGACCTGGAACTGCAAATGGTGGCTTTGGGAACCAGGAGAAGGGATGAGGTCAGGAGGGAAAATCTCACTCCTGAACAGAACCAGGTGGAAACTTCTCCAGAAGTAGGAGTACTGATGACTCTACATTGCTGAGGGGTTTGACTGGGGTGAGAAAGCTCTTCTCAAATAAAGGAATTTCCAGTGAAAGAATTCTTTACAAAAAACTAACCATTTTAGCAAAAATTCTCAATTAGCAGCACAAAACTAATTGAATTTCTCAGGTAACTGGAATATCTTTTCATACCATTTTTAGAAAGAAGAGGTAAATAATAAGAAATTAAAAAATTAAAACAACAAAATATCAAAAACTTTGAGGAACTCCCTGACCAGAGCAATCCATCTTATTATGCTTTTTCAATGAGAACAGTTGTTCAGAAAGATGACTCTTGAATCACTGGGTGATGAGAGGAAAGTTTCAGTTTATTCGGCTGCCAGAATCCCTATTTCCTTTGCATTATAGTGAAGTAGAGCCTGACCATATGAAATTGATTTTTCAAGAACTCTAACATCCTTTGGAAAAAGACGACACTGGATATAAATTGAATGTATTGTGCATTCAGGAATGAGTTGGTCTTTGAAAGGAATCTAATATGGTTGCATCCTGTAGATATTTGACTGGAATAATCCATGTTAGTGGTTCTCAACTGGGGGAAGGGAAAGACTTTCCCCCTAAGAAATATTTGTCAATGTATGCAGACAGTTTTGGTTGTTAAACTGGGAGGTGGAGTGGGGCAGGGTGCTACTGGCATCTCGTAGGGAGAGGCCAGGAATGTTGTTCAGCATCTTGTACTACAAAGGTACAAAATAGCCCTCAACAACAAAAGAGTATCAGACCCAAAATATCAATAGTATTGAAGTTGAGAAAACATGGCTCACGGTGATGCAAAAAGAAGATATACTTGGCTGCCCGAAGCTATTTACAGGTCTCAGGGCCAGGCTCCAGAGGCCTTCCCTGTCAGCTATTGCTTGGGGCTGGTCTCACTTTACCCAAGCTCTTAGGGTGGTTATATGATCTAAAGCTGGGACATCCATGTGCAATGAAATACAACCATCAGAAGGTCTGCCTGCTCTCTGCTGGCAGCAACGACACTCAGTTGGGCCTGGAGTAGAACATGAGGCATTAGTTGTTCCAGCAGGAACTAAGATTGAGTCCCTAGGTCAGTACACATCTTTCTTGGGTAGGTCTGGGTGTGTGCCACCAGTGCTCACCTGGTGGAGCTACCTATTCTGACTTTTATTGGCAACCAAGTCTTTTTGTGACCAAAACCTTGTTTCTTTGGATGTTTATGTCATCAGTAAAATCTGACTTCAACCTGGGGCCAGAGTCCACTTAAGATAATTGCAATTCTTGGCTGTCATTATTCATTACGTTTACATTTTACAGTTTAATAAAGGATTTCCCTGATCTGAGAGTAGAGGGAATTATTTTGAGAAACCAGCTAATCTGAGTGCCTGGAACTAACTAACAGTGCCTGAATAACTAACATATTGTAGTTTTCTCTATCTAGTATTTGTCAAAAATATTAAGACCCTAAGATGGTGGTCAAGTATGTGGAAGCTGAGTCTACTCGCTTGTGCCTTCAACTCAGATTTCCAGCTGATTTCATGACAATTAACCCAAACAATCAATGGAATCTTAGCTGATACAAAGTTTTGAAGCCAAGGAGCACAGAAAACACTTCATACCATGTGCCAGCAGCACAGAGCAGTGATGACCATCACAGACTCAGAGAAGCCTGAAGGAGACAGGCACAGGCTGTGGATCGCTTATAGCCTTGAACAGGCTGCCTAGAGCTAGATGGGTTTGGTGTCTGATATTGCCAGAGTTGCATCTAGAAGGAGAGGCCAGCTGGAAAGACCTGGACTCTGCTGAGATGAATTCCACATTGTTCTTTTTCATTGTTTGCATTGTTTTTTCTTTTGCACATATTTTTTACTTTTTCTTCAATTTTGTTCCTATCATTTCACTATCTTTTTTAATTTAAAATCTCATATTTTACTCTTCCCTTTTCATCTTCTTCCTTCCCTTTCTTACTTTTGGTATAAATTTTACTTTTTCCCTTTCTTCACCTGTTTCCATTTCCTACTCTTATTATTTCTCCTCTCTCCACCCTCTCAAATTAAATTTTCTTTCCTTTAGTCATCTTGCATTCTTTTTTACCTTTCTTATAATATTCTTATTCACTTTCCAATTTTATTAATCTCTGCTCATTTGTCATTGATATTGCTATTGGTGTGGGGTGAGTATTTTTGCTGGTGAGGGTTTTGTCTTCTGTGTTGACTTGTTTTGTTCTTTCAGCACTTGTACAACAGCACAGGAGATCAAGGAGACTGCACCACTGAGTCCCACAGGACTTCTGACACAGAAAGACACTCACGAAGACAAGGAGTCAGAGCAGATAAATCTAATACAGAGAAACAAACAAAAAGTCACCCAAAACGGGGAGACAAAGAAACAACCCCCCAGTTGAAGAGAAAGGAGGAATCCCCAGAAAAAGAACTAAATGAAATTGAGGCCAATTTATCAGGCATAGAGTTCAAAGAAATGGTTATAAGGATGCTCCAGGAACTTAGAACTATAAGGAAGTTTAGAGGCACTACAAGAAAGTTCATGGGAACTACATAAGCATGAAAAAAGAGATAAAAACTATTAATCAGAACTACATGGAAATGAAGAATATATATCTGAAATGAAGAATACACTAGAAGGAATTGAAAACAGTCTAGATGAAACAGAGGATCAAATCAGCAAGTTGGAAGACAAGGTAGGAAAAAACACCCAGTGAGAGCAACACAAGGAAAAAAGACTCAAAAAGAATGAGGATAGTTTAAGGGAGTTTTGGGACAACATGAAACAAAACAATATTTGCATCATAGGGATACCAGAAGGAGAAGAAACAGAGCAAGGGATAGAAAACCTGTTTGAAAAAAAAATAATGACAGAAAACTTCCCTAAATTGGTGAAGGAAAACATCATACAAGTTCAGGAAGCTCAGAGAATCCCATTTAAGATGAACACAAAGAGGCCCACTCCAAGACACATCATAATTAAAAAGGCAAAATTTAGAGACAAAGAGAGAATCTTAAAGGCAGCAAGAAAGAAACTGCTAGTAACATACAAGGGAGCTCTGATAAAGCTATGAGCTGATTTCTCAACAGAAACCTGAAAAGCCAGAAGGGACTAGCACAAAATATTCCAAGTATGAAAAGTAAGGACCAGCAATCAAGACTGCTTTATCCAGCAAGGTGTTTATTCAAAATCAAAGTAGAAATAAAGAGCTTTCCAGACCAAAAAAAAAAAAAAAAAGGCTAAAAGAGTACAGTTCCACCAAACTAGCATTGTAGGAGATGATAAAGGGACTGGTTCAAGAAAAACAAGAAGAGAGAGGGGAACACAGGTACAAAGAAAAAAGTGGCAATTAAAAAACACATCAATACTAACCTTAAATGTAAATAGATTTATTGCCCCAACCAGAAGACATAGAGTAACTGAATGGAATAAGAAAACATGACCAACATGTATGCTGTTTACAAGAGACTGACCTCAGGGAAAAAAATTAACACAGGCTAAAAGTGAAGGGATAGAAAAAAGCAATCCATGCAAATGGATATGAAACAAAAGCTGGGGTAGCAACTCTTACATCAGACAAAACAGACTTCAAAGCAAAGTTCGCAGCAAGAGACAAAGAAGGTCACTACATAATGCTTAAGGGAGTAGTCCAACAAGAGGATGTAACCCTTGCAAACATATAGGTACCCAATATAGGAGCACCTAAATATATAAAGAAAATCCTGGAGGACTTTAAGAAAGAGATTGACAGCAAAGCAATCATTGTAACGGATATTAATACCCTACTGTTAACAATGGATAGATCTTCAAACAAAAAATCAACAAGGATATTGCAGCATTAAATGACACTCTAGATCAAATGGACCTAATTGATATGTACATAATAGTTCACCCCAAAGAAGCAAAATATACGTTCTTTTAAAACTCACCTGGGTCATTGTCAAAAATAGGCCACACAAAACAAGCCTTAACAAATTCAAGATAATTAAAATCATATCAAGCCTCTTCTCAGATCATAATGGCTTGAAACTAGAAACCAACCTCAAGAAAAAAACTTAAAAACTTTCAAGTACATGGAGACCTACTGGCATGTTATTAAATAATGATGTGTTAACAATGAGATCAAGGAAGAAATCAAAAAGTACCTGAAAATAAATGAAATGAACACGCAGCAACCCAAAACCTGGGACACAGCAAAAGCAGTACTGAGAGGGAAGTTCATACCAATATAGGCTTGCATAAAGAAGATAGAGAAATCTCAAATAAAAAACCTATCCCTACATCTAAAAGAACTAGAGGACCAACAACAAACAAAACCCAGAGAAAGTAGGAGGAAAGAAATATTCAAGATCAGAGCAGAATTCAATGACATAGAGACTAAAAAAATTTTTTAAGGATCAGTGAATCCAGGAGCTGGTTCTTTGAAAAGATAAACAAAATTGACAAACCTTTAACCAGATTCACCAAGAAAAAAAAGAGAGAGAATACAAATAATTAAATCAGAAATCAAAGAGTACAAGTAGCAACTGATACCACAGAAATACAAAGGATTGTAAGAAATTACAATGAACATTTATATGCCAAGAAATTGGACAACCTGGGTGAAATGGATAAATTTCTAGAAACATACAATCTTCCAAAACTGAATCAAGAAGAAGCAGAAAACCTGAATAGACTGATAACAACTAGTAAAACTGAAGTAGTAATAAAAAAAAAAACTCCTGAAACACAAAAGCCCTGGACCAGGTGGCTTCACAGGCAAAATTTCCTGGGAACATGCAAAGAATTAACTCCTACCCTTCTCAAACTATTCCAAAAAAGTCAAGAAAAGGGAAGATTCCCAAACTCTTTTTACAAGGCAGTATTATCCAAATTCCAAAACCAGGTAAAGATCCAATAAAGAAAGAAAATTACAGGCCAATATCTCTGATGAACATAGATACTAAAATCCTCAATAAAATATTGGCAAACTGGATTCGGCAATACATTAAAAAGATCACACACCATGATCAAGTGGGATTCATCCCAGGGATGCAAGGATGGTACAATATTCGCAAATCAATAAATGTAATACATCACAAAAACAAAATGAAGGGCAAAAACCACATGAGTGTATTAATAGATGCTGAAAAAGCATTTGATAAAATCCAGCACCCATTTATGATAAAAAACACTCAGCAAAGTGGGAATAGAGGGAGCATACCTCAACATAATAAAGGCCATACATGAAAAACCTATAGCCAACATCATACTCAGTGGGCAAAAACTAAAAGCTTTCCCCTTAAGATCATGAACAAGACAAGGATGCCCACTTTCACCACTCCTATTCAACATAATATTGGAAGTGTTAGCCACAGCAATCAGACAAGAAGAAGAAATAAAAGGCATTGAAAGTGGAAAGAAGGAAGTAAGATTGTTGTTATTTGTAGATGACAAGATAGTGTACATAGAAAACCCTTTATACTCCACCAAAAAACTACTTGACCTAATAAGTGAATTAGGCAAAGTAGTGGGATACAAAGTCAATATGCAGAAATCGATAGCATTTTTGTTCTCCAACAATGAACTATCAAAAAGAGAAACTAAGAAAAAAAAATTCCATTTATCATATCAACAACAACAAAAATTACCTAGGAATAAATTTAACCAAGGAGGTAAAAGACCTATACTTGGAAAACTATAAAGCACTGAAGAAATAAATTGAGGAAGATACAAATAAATGGAAGCATATACCATGTTCACAGACTGGAAGAATTAACATTAATAAAATGTTCATACTACGCAAAGAAATCTATAGATCAGTGCAATTCCTATTAAAATACCAATGGCATATTTCACTGATCTAGAACAAATATTCCAAAAATTTATATGGAACCACAAAAGACCTCAAATAGCCTCAGCAATCTTGAGAAAGAAGAACAAAGTCAGAGGTATCGCAATACCTGATATCAAACTATTTTATAAGGCTACTATATTCAGAATAATCTGGTACAGGCATAAGAATAGACACATAGATCAATGGAACAGAACAGAGAGCCCAGAAATAAACCCAAGTCTCTATGGCCAATTAATATTCAACAAAGGGGGAAGAAGCATAAAATGGAGTGAAAATAGCCTCTTCAACAAATGGTGTTGGGAGATCTGGACAGCTACATGCAAAAAAATAAAACTAGACCATCAACTTACACACCACACAAAAATAAACTCAAAATGGATAAAAGACTTAAATATAAATCGTGATAACATAAAAATCCTAGCAGAAAACATAGGCAGTAAAACTTCAGATATCTCACATAGCAATATTTTTGCTGATAAATCTTCTAAGGGAAGTAAAAGGAAAAATAAACAAATGGAATTACATCAAATCAAAAAGCTTCTGCACAGCTAAAGAAACCATTATCAAAATGAAAAGGGAACCGACTGTATGGGAGAACATATTTGCAAATGATACATTAAATAAGGGTTTAATCTAAGAAATATATAAAGAACCCATATGACTCAACACCAGGAAGACAAACAACCCAATTGAAAAATGGGCGGAGGACCTGAATAGACACTTCTCAAAGGAGGACATACAGAGGGCCCAGAGACATATGAAAAAATACATATCACTAGCCATCAGAGAGATGCAAATGAAAACCACAAGGAGATATCACTTTACATCTGCCAAAATGGTTATTATTAATAAATCAACAATCATCAAGTGCTGGCAAGGATGTGGAGAAAAGGGAACCCTAGTGAACTATTGGTGGGAATGCAGACTGGTACAGACATTGTGGAAAACAATATGGAATTTCCTCAAAAAACTAAAAATGGAACTACCTTTTGACCCAGCAATTCCACTGCTGGGTCTATACTCTAAGAATACCAACACACAAATTTGAAAGAGCCTATGCACCCCAATGTTCATAGCAGCACAATTTACAATAGCCAATAGTTGGAAACAGCCTAAGTGCCCATCAGCCAATGAGTGGATCAAACAACTATGAAACATTTACACCATGGAATACTATGCAGCAGAGAAAAAGAAGGAATTCCTACCTTATCATGCAAGTGAAGTAAGCCATTCAGTGAAAGACAAATACCATATGATCTCACTTGTAAGAGAAATATAATGAACAAAATTAAATAATGAGCAAAGTACAATTTGAGGCATAGAGTCACGGAATACAGACTGATAGCAGGAAGAGGAGAGGAGGGGGTGGGGACTGCTCAACAGAAGGTGAAGGGACTAGCTAAGTGACGTGTGTGAAGGACCGGTGGGCAACGGGGTGAGGCTGACTACGGAAGTGGGGGGCAGGCTAGGCGGGGTGGCAGGTGAAGGGAGAAATAATTGGAACAACTGAAAAACATAAGAAACAGGAGATATCTGGCCAAGATGGAGGTGTAGGTAGACATACTGTGCCTCCTTGCACAACGAAAAGAAGGACAACAACAAATTTTAAAACAAAAACAACCAGAACTGACAGAAAATGGAACTGTATGGAAGTTCGACAACCAAGAAATTAAAGAAGAAACATTCATCCAGACCAGTAGGAGGGGCGGAGAGGACTCGTGCGGCGGGACAGTGGCTGGCGGACTGGGGAAAGGCGTGGCTGGCCGGGAGAGGTGGTGACTGAAGACCGGATGTCCCACTCCCTTGTGTGGATAAACCGGGAAGAACAACTGGGGAGCGAGACAGACTCCGCAACCCAGAGTTCCAGTGCAGGGAAACAAAGCCTCAAAGCCTCTGATTGAAAACTCCTGTGGGGGTTGAGGCGGCGGCAGCGGGAAAAACTCCCAGCCTCACAGGAGAGCTCGTTGGAGAGACCCACAAGGTCCTAGAGCGTACACAGCCCTCCCACCAGGAATCAGCACCGGAACCAGCACCAGAAGGGCCCAGTTTGACTGTGGGTAGCTCGGAAAGTCACTGAAAACCGGCAGAGAGCGGAGCAACTGCCATTGTTCCCTCACAGACCCCTCCCCCACAAACAGCGTCACACGCAGCGACGTGGCCGCCCCACCCTGGTGAACACCTAGGGCTCCGCCCCTTACTACATAACAGGTGCGCCAAGACAACAAAAATGGCCCAAAAGAAAGAACAGATCAAAGCTCCAGAAAAAATACAACTAAGCAACGAAGAGGTAGCCAACCTATCAGATGCACAATTTAAAACACTAGTAATCAGGATGCTCACAGACTTGGTTAAATTTGGTCACAAATTAGATAAACAAATGAAGGATACAATAAGGGAAATGAAGAAAAATGTACAGGGAACCACCAGGGATGGGAAGAAAAACGGGACTCAAATCAATGGTGTGGACCAGAAGAAAGAAAGAAACATTCAAGCCCAACACAATGAAGAAACAAGAATTCAAAAAAATGAGGAGAGGCTGAGGAACCTCCAGGATGTCTTTAAACGTTCCAATACCCGAATCATAGGGGTGCCAGAAGGAGAAGAAGACCAAGAAATTGAAAACTTATTTGAACAAATAGTAAAGGAAAACTTCCCCAATCTGGTAAAGGAAATAGACTTCCAAGGAGTCCAGGAAGCTCAGAGAGTCCCAAAGAAGTTGGACCCAAGGAGGGACACACCAAGGCACATCATAATGACATTACCCAAGATGAAAGATAAAGAGAGAATCTTAAAAGCAGCAAGAGAAAAGAAGACAGTAAGCTACAAAGGAGTGCCCATCAGACTGTCAGCTGATTTCTCAAAAGATACCTTACAGGCAAGAAAGGGCTGGCAAGAAGTATTCCAAGTCATGAAAGACAAGGACCTACATCCAAGATTACTCTGTCCAACAAAGCTTTCATTTAGAATGGAAGGGCAGATAAAGTGCTTCCCAGATAAGGTCAAGCTCAAGGAGTTCATCATCACCAAGCCCTTAGTCTATGAAATGTTAAAGGGACTTATCTAAGAAAAAGAAGATTAAAAATAGGAACAGTAAAATGACAACAAACTCACAGTTATTAACAACCGAACCTAAAACAAAAACAAAACCAAAAACAAGCTAAGGAAACAACTAGAGCAGAAACAGAATCACAGAAATGGAGAGCACATGGAGGGTTATCATCAGGGGAGCGGGTGGGGGAGGAGGAGGAAAAGGTACAGGGAATAAGAAGCATAAATAGTAGGTAGAAGACAGACAGGGGGAGGTTAAGAATAATATAGGAAATGTAGAAGCCAAAGAACTCATATATATGACCCATGGACATGAACAAAAGAGGGGGAGTGTGGAGGGAAGTGATGTGTAGGGCAGAGGGGAGGTAGGGGGGGTAGGCTGTAATAACATAATCAATAAAATATATTTAAAAAAATAAAAATAAATAAAAAAGAAAACATAAGAAACAATAATAAAGGCAATCTGACAAGAAATAAATATTAATATGAGGTGGCAATTAACAAAATGTATGCAATTTAAAGAGTGACCAAAATTCATAGTAGCTTTTTCAATGTGTATTTTCTCAATCAATAAATATAAAAGTATAACTATTATCATGTGGGAGCAGGCCTGGGAATATTTTGATGATAAAAAGGACTTATATTGGAAAAAGTTGGGAACCGGTGGTTTGACTTTCTGAAGGTTACTTTCCCATATCTTAGTTCTTGAACAGGGAGGCACAGAACCCCAAGATGATTTCCCAATTCATGCAACTGATTTCTATAAGGAAATCAAGATCAAGTACAAAACACTGGTTTACAACTGGTGCATTATAATTGGCCTACAATTGATGCTTTAAACCACTTTTGATGAAAAGTTAAGAGCTCTCCTGTTAGAATGTAAAGTATGCAGACTAAAAAATGTCCTGCAAGTGACTCAGATTCTCCAAATTCCACCCAGGCACTCAAAAGGCAATAGTGTTCAGAGAAAACTAGTGACGGAACCCTGCCTTCAGTTCTTTGTGATGAGGATCGAAAATCCCATCAGAAAAACTTCAAAATGTGTTCTAGTGCAGCTATCCCAAGGGCAAGAAAAATATATTTGTTAGATTTCATCTAGAGTCTGGTATTGACTGCTATCCACTAAGTGACTTTCTTCCTGTCATTAAAAAAATTTTTATACAGTAAAATCCTGGTATTCATACAATATATTTTTACTTGATCAAAAAGTAACTGCGTTGCTTTTGTGAGGTGGAGGTAGAATGGATTTGGAAATGGAAACCATGGATATGTTTCTAGATGGACATTTTTACTTTCACGGTTACATGGAAGGTGACAGAATGAGGCAGGAAGTTACAAAAGTCTGTGACACGAAGAAGGAAATTACTTGGTGCCTGTGTAGACAGGATGCGCTGAGGACACTGAGGAGGCAGATGCTACAGACAGATAGAGTGGGGGGCTCAGCAAGCTTTTTGTTTGTTTCCGACCATCCCTGCCCACACCAACACCAGGTGTCACGCCCTGAGTGACACTAAGATGGGGGAGATGATGTCCCTGTCACCAAGAAACTTGCGGTTTATTGGGGGGTGGGGAAAGTAGGCCAAATAACTGGACGGTTCCAGCCCAGTGTGATCAAGACCCTCATGGGGCCAGAACTGGGATTGTGGGGTACACAGCAGGCTCTCGCCCCCAAGCTGGGGTTCTGTGGGTGCTGTCATGTCTCCCTAACATGCTTTCCGGGACTGATGTTTCCCATGTTGCTCTGATGAGAAAAATAAGTACAGAATCACAAGGGGTGATCAGCATCCTTCAGAGGAAAGCCCAGGATATGAAGATACTGGCAAATCTAAATGCCTTTTCTCGTTCGCACTTGGAAAGCAGAAGCAGGCCAACACAGAGGCTCTGTGGTGAGCAGCACTTGCCTCCCAGGGTTGCGCAGGTTGTTAAGGAGTCTCCAGGGGCATCCACTCTTCCCATTAGCAATGAAGTGACCAGAGGATGCAGAACAGTGGCACCGTTATTTGCTGTATTGAGTTACAAAGCCGAGTAATTGCCATTTAAGTTTCCAGTCCTGGTGAGGGCATTCATCTGTGTTTTTGCTCATTTGGATGGCAATTAATTTGTACCTATATTAACAATAAAAATAGTTATGTGATCCAATAAAGTAGTAATGGTAGCAGAAAAAAACAACAACACCTCATCTGTTTTACTCCACTAGCAAGTGCAAATCACTGTTTTCCCTTCCCAATGTCGTTTGTCTCCCTGGAGAAGGGTGTTTTCAGGCAGGCAGAGTGGGAACCGGCATGTATGCTGTCACCTGCCAGGGGTCCAGCCTCAAAGGCCATGGACAGGAAAAAGGGAAAAGCGATTTGTGTGATGAAAAGCATTGTTGACTTGAAATGGTACAGGCAGGTCACTGTTGCAGCATGCTCCCAAGTAAAAACAGGAAACAGGCCCTCTGGAATTGTTCAAGGTAAAGGTAGATACAGATTAACCCAGATGTTAGTTAGCAGGGAATTAGCAAACTGGGGCTCTTGGGCAGCGTTGGCTAGCGGACACATTTTGTTTAGCATGAAAGGATTTTCAAGTCTCTAGATTTGTTTCCTATGTTTCAAAAGTGGGAATTTCACATGAATATTCAGATTTCAAATTCTTTTGAAAAGTTGGAAAACTGTTTGCATTACATCTACATTTTTGCCTGACAACACTTGTCTGGAGCAAAGTGTCACTGTCCCTTGAGTCAGGCAGAGCTTGCCAACTTACTGTAGTGCCCACCACTCCCAACTGCCCTATCCTGTGCCTGCCTCTTCCATTATTAGCTTGCCTGGCTTTGAAGAGATCTGAGTGTGACCCCTGTTTTAGCATTGGCCTGGTCACTTATAGAAGTAACCCACCCTGGTTGCTGTTTATATCAACTTGACTTTTTGGGTTTGTCTTTTGTTTCAGAGTTTTTGTTCAGAGTCTTGGGCATGGAGAGTGCTCTCTGACCAAAACTTCTTTAGTTTTGGCATTGAACCTATTGCCATAGAACTATAGACCTATTCAAAGGGAAGTTAATTTGGAGAACCTGCCTCATTTAGGAACAGAGGCTCAGGGAGGCCAAATTTGTTCAAGGTCACACATCGACTTGAGACAGAGCCAAGATCAGAACCAATTCTAATACTTTTCCTACTACATTTTAGCCCTTTTGGGTTCTCATTCATGAGATTGCCCATCTCAAAGCAAGAATATAATTGCCCGAGTTATTGTGCAGTATTCCCACCACGGAAAAGTTTGAACAGCATAGGCCTGTTGGGCATGGCTGTCTATTCTCTAAGATAACCCCTGGGGATGAGATGCAATGTTTAAAGCTAGTTTCTAATTCGGTCTGTTAACTTCTGAGAGCCCTGAACTGGGAGTGAGGCCAAGTGGGATCAAGACCCAGCTCTCCCTCTTCCCAGCTGTGTGACCTTGGGCGAGTTTCCTCACCTCTCTGAGTCAGAATTTCACAAGGGTAAGACACAGACACTTATCTCACAGGATGTTGTGATGATCATGGGACACAACGCACACCAAAGTTCTCACAAAAATGTAAAAAGTTACACAAATGCAAGTTACTATTACAAGCTATTGAGAATCTCAGTGCGTCCTCCCTTTAACGGTGTGGTGGTGGAAGCTCTGGGAACCAGACCATGCAGCCGGCCACGGACACTGTTCAGATTAGCAAGCAGGCCTTGTGCCTTCCCTGCCACAGTTAGACGCTCAGATCTCAGTTAAAGCCATGTGGGTCCCGACACTTGGGCAGCAGAGGAAACGTCAGCGGCCGTGGGATGAAATGAAAATGCTTTGACCTCCGCGCATCAGGGTGTGTGGAAGCAGAGTCCCAGCCTCAGAAAGAGAACAGCTGAATGGCTGTCATCCTAAGGGCAGAGGCAGAGAGGGAGGGGGAAGGTGTGGTGCCCTCCCTCCTTCGCATCCCCAGGCTGGGCCCTGGTAGCACTACCTGCCTCAGAGAGGAGGCGGCTCTGGGACCCTGGGGGACGAGCCCCACACTCGCTGGTGGCTGAGTCCCTGTCCATGAGCATGGACTTGGGTTATGCTGTGCAAACAAACACTGTTTTTGCAAATTTGTGGGACCCGCCCACTCTCTCAGTCACTAGCTTAGCTCTAGTGACACCCAAGCATGTTCCACATTAAACTAGAGCTGGTAATTTCAGAGGGAAACTGCTCTGAAACGGCGTGAAAGACAAAAATCTGTTCCTTGAAAAATGACACCATATGTGCCCGCATTGCTGCAGTCAGGGTAAAAGGCTTTTCCTCCCTTTGTTACTCATCAAGCTGCCAATGTTAATGTCAGATTTGCAACAGAACCATGTACTAATGGAACCCAAATTAGCTCTAAAATGAGCTCTTCCCAAGAAACTGGAGGCTAGCTCAAGGCAAGCAGATTTCTCTGACTGTGGGAGACAGGAAGCATTTTAGCAAAGCAGCTGCATATTGATAGTCTCGAGCCTCAAAAAAGATCACTCTTTGCTCTGAGTGAATTGCCCGGGAAAAATTGTGGGCAGCCTGCTGTCTGCCGTGTGTCAGGAACTAGCAGCTCAATCTGCAGTTTTAAGAAAACCTTCCCCCAAACAAAGAAGCTATTGAGCGTCTGGAGTGTGGGTGAGGATGACAGAGTATTTAGGGTGTCGGATCTGGGTTGAGGACTGGATCTTGGGAGGGGCAGCGTTCTGGATTTTAGAGCGTGTTCCGTTATCCCTGTTTATCTAGCACCTTCAAAGAACCCAGAGACTACAGAAAAAACAGTGATGGCAAAAACTCATGTGGATGAACAATGCTGGGCGTCTGAAATTGAACGTTGTGAGTTATCTTCCACCACCCTGAAAAATTATGGACTGAAAATTTTCTGAAGCACATCCTATCGGGAGTAACATTTCTGCGATATTAATGGAGCGGTAAACTTCATGAACGGGCCAAGTTTTTACTTCCCCTGGCCCCTCAATGGCCCCAGGTTGGAAGATAAATAGGTCTGCATTTTGAAGGTCATTTAAAAAAAAATTTTATCCTCACCTGAGGGCATGTCTATTGATTCTAGAGAGAGGAGGAGGGAGGGAGGGAGAGAGACATTAACGTGAGAGAGAAACATCTATCAGTTGCCTCTTGTATGTGCCCCGACAGGGACAGAACCAATGACCCAAGCATATGCCCTGACTGGGAATCAAACCTGTGACCTTTTGGTTTATGGGACAACGTTCTGGCCAACTGAGCCACACCAGCCAGGGCTTGAAGATCATTTTGATTTGGGAGTTCACTCCAGGTTTGTGCACCAGGGCTGGGGGCAGAAGGAGGGTGTAGCAGGTAGGAAGGGTGAATAGAACCACTGAAACCTACCCATGGTAAAAACAAAAGAACTAGGAAAGCAAAGCATAGATGCAGTCAAAGAGTACGGAAAGATGGCATTAGTTTAGGTGCAGGGTGGTTTGAATTAGGTACCCCCGTATCCAATTCCTTGAATGAGGCACCCACGTTCCCATCCACTTCCAGAAAGCAGTGGATTCCTGTTTGGCCAAGGAGCATCACCGAACCTCGTGTTTGGGGCACGTGAGTTCAATTCAGCTTCACACCCTACACATGCACTGAGCACTGGGGTGGCTGGGTTAGGTGAGTTCTCCTCTCAGCCTATTGGGATGACAAGATGGGTACATAGATAACCAAAATATAAATGAGAGGGGATGAGAGCTCTAGGAAGTTGCCCAAGCTGGGGGCTACAGATGAAGGAGCAGTCAGGTCTGTGTTATGCTGGGGGAGTTTGCACAGAAGAAGGGATATCAAAGTGGGCCTGGAGGAATGGGTGGAAATTAGTTACAGGACTCTGAGACCATCAGAAACCAAAATGCTAAGCCTATTTGTGAAGAAAAAGATGGTGTCCTAAAGAAACCTTTGTCTGGAGCTGTAATCCCAGTGTAGCATGAAAAATTGCTGTGCACCTCAGACCAATTCATTTAACTTCTTGCATTTAACTTCTCTTAAACAAGATGCAGTGTATGGATGTGACTTGTGCAAGATAAAATACTACACGAAATGACACATGCTTCACAGGGCTGTTATGGGACCTCTTTGAAAGTGCTATTCAAAAGAAAGTTATTATAAAAAATTCTAGAATCTTCTGGCCCCAGAAAGAACTGCAGATGTAATAAAGGTTTCTCAAATTATTAATAAATGAAGGAAAAATTGAAGCCTAGAATATACTGTATTAGATTAACTAGAATTATAACTGACAGAAACATATTTCTTATTAAATAAAAAGGGGGCCTTTTCAGTGAGACAAATATCAAGTTCTCTAACAATGTTTATAAATCAATTTTTAAGGTAAAGAACTTGCTATAACTTGCTGTCACGATTGCTCATTTTCCGTCACTGCTTGGCAGGACAAATCTCATAAACGCACACCTTTTGTGTTGACAGACCTACCTTCTCAGATTATCTCTACAGTTTAGAATTCACAGTGCAAAGGTACCAACACTGGTGAGCATGGGCTTGCATTTTGTCCTTTTCTTTTAAATATATTTTTTAAGATTTTATTTATTTATTTATTTTTAGAGAGAGGGGAAGGGAGGGAGAAAGAGAGGGAGAGAAACATCAGTGTGTGGTTGCCTCTCCTGCTCCCCACACTGGGGACCTGGCCTGCAACCCAGGCATGTGCCCTGACTGGGAATCGAACCAGAGACCCTTTGGTTCGCAGCCTGCGCTCAATCCACTGAGCTACACCAGCCAGGGCCATTTTGGCCTCTTCTAAATCTGCCAAGAGCTTCATGAAGTGGTTTCTGATAAACCTCACTCATAAATAAAACAAGTTCTCTTTGAATGTATCACATAAAGTGAAGAAAAAGAGGAATTCCCAATTAAAAACACCAACAGACCACAAGACTTGATGGTACATAAATGAGGTATACTTTAGGTTGCTAGGGCTGCCATGATGAACTACCACAGATTGAGTGGCTCAAACAGCAGAAATGTATTTTCTCATGGTCTAGAGGTTAGGAGTTCAAGATCAAGGTCTTAGCAGCACTGGTCCCTACTGAGGCCTCGATCCTTACCTTGTTATTGGCCATCTTCTCCCTGTGTCTTCACATGGTCTTTCTGTGTCCAAATTTCCTTCTGATAAGGACACCAGTCATACTGGATTAGGACCCATTCATACAACTTCACTCTACTTTAATTAGCTCTTTAAAGATCTTATCTCCAAATATGGTCACATTCTGAGGTACTGGGGGCTGGAGCTTCAACATATGAATTTGACGGGGGTGCGTGGAGGGAAGGGGGATCATGACTCATCCTATAAGAGGAAGCCACTCAATGCCTCATGTAATCTCTGAAGAAACAAAAGGCTCATAGATAACTTCTACTCTGCCAGTGGAAGACAAAGACACTCACACCTTCTTCTACACAAATTGCACACATCTGTAACATGCATTTTGTCCCCCGTGGGCTGAGTGTGGCCCAGGCAAGGGAACAAACTGTGCGATGGAGTACCTTTCCATTACAGCAGGCACCTGGGAATGGGCGGTGGGAGAGGAAATGGGACTGGTCTGTCAAGGTTAGCCGTGCTGGCATCTGAAGAGCAGGGCAGGAGCAGTAGGGAGGGATGGGAGCCATGCAGCTTTTCCGAGAACAATGTAGGTTCTCCTTCCCGCGACTGTTTTTTTCCTAAAGGAATTCCTTGTAGCCAGTTAGGAAACCAGGGGGGCAGATCCTAAATCACTAAAGATCCGATCCCCTTCCCCACCCCCAGGCCTAATAGACACCGCCCTCTGATGGGGAAGGCAGAGATGAAAAACACTGTCTGTTAACAACAGCCCCACCCTTTCGGATTTCCAAAGGAATCTGCAGAAAACCCAGTGTGTTCAAACACCACTCACCTACCCTGCAGTCGGGGCCTGGACCCCACAGTCCGGAAGCTTCCTCATTTTCCTGAGGGAACAGTGAGTGTGCTCTAAGGCATGCCTCAGAATGCCTGTGATTTTTCACCTGTGGACTCCCTGACAGATACAAGCCTACACAGGAGTCACAGGGAATCAGGGAAGCCCAGCTTCCAGTCTAATGAAATAGGATCACCCAGAGACACTTGGAATTAAATCGGTTGGAACAATGGCCAGAATTATTGAATGCTTCCTGTGTGCCAGGCGCCTACATACATGATACAATGTAACCCCCTTGCTCTGAGGGAGAGATTATTGCCTTCATTTTACAGAGAGGGAGGCCCAAGTTCAGGAGGTTTCTTCTCTAGGGCCAAGAACTGTGAGTTACAGCACTGGGGTCTGAGCCAAAGCAGGGACAGCTGTGTGTAGCACTGTGCCACCTTGCCCTGCACCCAGGCGACTGTTAACGGAGCTCCCTGGGCCCCGTAGGCCTGCCATATCTCAGAGCCGTGGTCCCTGGAGTCAGCACCAAATGGTCCCCCTTTCAGCTCTGCCAAATGTAGACACGATGGCCACTCAAGGCCCTGCTCCGGAAAGCACGTAGCAGGCCCAAAACAAAGCAGTATTGACTTCAAGCATCGCTAGGTCATGACAGACGCCACACTCAGTCATTGGGGTGAACGCCAGCACCCCGACTCTGGACAAAGTTACTGGGAGGCCCAGGAGAGTCCTCGCTGGGTTAGTGAAGTGCTGGCCTGTCAACCACACGTAAGTGCTCAGCGGTAGTCCTGCCGGGTGAGGGACGAAGTGAGCAGACACAGATTTCCAGACCCCGAAGGAATGGACCTCTGCGATCTGTGTGTCCCTCCTCTTCCCCCGTTAAAATGTTGGTGCTCAGTCCAGAGTCGTTACAGTGATTTCTAGTCTGAAACAACAATTCAGCCAAGAAGACAGAAAACGGGAACAATTATGACTAACGCTGTCACTGCGCTCTCTTGGACGGATCATTTCCTATCATGGGCTTTGCTTCTCCGGCTGCCAAACTGGGCCAAAAAAGCAGACCTCCCTTCCCTGGAGGGGAAGGGAAAGTGCTTACGCTCAGCAGAGCTCGAAGCTCTTGAAGAAAAGTGTTGGATGAGCACGGTGCCCTTCACATGGGATCTGGGCTTGTTTGTTCTTCCCCTGCCAAGCGGAAAGTAAGCAGCATTTCAAACGTGTCCTGTGGAGCTTTAAAACCTTTTTTATTTCCCCAGTGCTTTGAAAATGAAGGTACTTATGTGTTTTAGAAAACTGTGTATTTTCTCTGTTGAAATTTGGAGACTTTGGATAGGTAAGGCAATGTCAGATTAAGAAATCAATCTAGTTGTTAATTTCTTTGCACTCAGACACTCCTTCTTGGCAGCTGTCAATCAAAGGTTTATAGAAATAACACTGCCAGTCTAGGGGAAGTCTTGCCTCAGTCTTTCGTCCTCATGGAGAGCAAATATGTACTTTTTCCTTCTTCTTAATCAAAACTGGTTTCTTACCCAAACCCCATCTTAAACAGCTATTGATTTTCCCTGGCTCGAATAGGTTATTTATAATTCTGGTCCTCAGGAGCCCCTTTAACACCTGTTTTTGTTTGGGGTTACATTTGTCTGCTGAGGCCCTCTAGGAGTTGTTATGAGTAGCCCAAAATGGGCCTTCAGGTGATTCATATCACAACCACACCTCAATCTGTGTGAGAGGGTGAAGGAATGAGCTTGTCTGGGTCCCACCCTGCACCCAGCACCTCCAACTGCAGCCGGGTCCAATCAGGGCTTTGCCAGCAGGGAGGCACCTCCTGCAGAGCTGACTGGTAACCAAGGCATGACCTGCTAATGCGATCGATGAAGGGCTGTCCCTGAACCAGATACCTTTTAGGCATCTCTAAAAACACTTTGGCCTCTCCAAAGGCCACTTATTTCAGCCCCAGTCTTCACTGCAGTGACCAGTTCTGGGTGGGCCCCAACCACCTTTACCCGGCCTGTCCCCACAGTGCCTTGCCTCCTGGCCGCAGAGTCCACCTGCAGTCATGGGGCCTCCCTGTTGACCCTGACACAGAATGCCTTGTGGCCTGCCTGGTGCCCATGAATGTGCAGCGCCGAGGAGTGGGGCAATTCACGCCTCGTGGGCCAAATGTCTGTAGTATATGGGGTGCAGCAGAAGCGTTAGATGGGTGCAGCAGACGCGTTAGATGGGGTGCAGCAGACGCGTTAGATGGGGTGCAGCAGACGCATTAGATGGGGTGCAGCAGACGCGTTAGATGGGTGCAGCAGACGCGTTAGATGGGGTGCAGCAGACGCGTTAGATCGGGTGCAGCAGACGCGTTAGATGGGGTGCAGCAGACGCGTTGTTCTGTCTCTCCTCCAGACTGAGAAACAGTGTTGTGTGTGGTTGTTCCATGGCCTCAGAAGGTGGTCTCATTAAACGAGCAGCTGTAGTTTATTCAGGTTGTAGTCAGCTTGAAAAAATGCCCTTCCCTGGGCTCTCCCTCAGCTGTACTCCCCTTGGCCCTTATCCTGCTCCTTGGGATTGCCCCCCTTCCTAGAGCAGATATAGATAAGCACTTACTTCAGGCTTTGCTTTCAGAGGAATCCAAGGTGCACAGTCCTTCATAAGCATGTGAGCATTTTAAAAGGGGCATTTTTTTACCCCATTTATTTATTTTTAATTACTTTATTGTTGTTCAATTACAGTTGTCTGCATTTCCACCGCCCCCCCACTACTCCCCAAAACCCCAGCCGATCCCACCTCCCTCCCTTGCTCCCATCCTACCCCTTGGTTATGTCCATGTGTCCTCTATAGTGTTTCCTGAAAACCCTTCCCCACACTGTTCCCTCCCCTTTCTCCTCTGGCTGTTGTTAGATTGTTCTTAATTTCAATGTCTCTGGTTATATTTTGTTTGCTTTTTTCTTTTGTTCTAGTTAAAGGTGAGATCATATGATATTTGTCCCTCACCACCTGGCTTATTTCACTTAGCATAATGCTCTCCAGTTCCATCCATGCTGTCACAAAGGGTAGGAGCCCCTTCTTTCTCTCTGCTGCGTAGAATTCCATTGTGTAAATGTACCACAGTTTTTTGATCCACTCATTGACTGATGGGCACTTAGGTTGCTTCCAGCACTTGGCTATTGTAAATTGTGCTGCTATGAACATTGGGGTGCATAGGTTCTTTTGGATTGGTGTTTCAGGGCTCTTAGGGTATAATCCCAGCAGTGGAATTTC
>VMDR010006509.1:0-45072 GCA_007922815.1 Macrotus californicus | reverse complement strand
ACAGTGGAATTGAATAAATAGCCCAGCAACACAGCCAGGTATATGGAAAGACTGTATATGAAAAAGATGGTATATCAGCTCAATAGGAAAAACGTTGAGCTTTTAAATAAATGGTACAAAAAATGGATTTTTAAATAAATGATGTTGGCACACAACTAGATAGTGAGTTGAAAGAAAGATAGAATTAGACTCTTAAACAAATGATGTTGAAACTTGTAGATACCAGATTAGGTCAAAAGATGGACTTTAAAAAAAAAAAGAATATTGTGGCAAAGAGTAAAATTTTTTCTTTTTTATGGCTGAAGTATTCCATTGTGTAAATGTCCCATCGTTGTTTTATCAAGTCATCTACTTTTTAAATATTTATTTATTTATTTTTAGAGAGAGAGGAGGAGGGAGAAAGAAAGGGAGAGAAAAATGATGTGTGAGAGAAACAGCAGTGAGTTGCCTCTCTCACGTCCCCAACCAGGGACCTGGCCGGCAACCCAGGCATGTGCCCTGACTAGGAATTGAACCGGCAACCTTTTGGTCCACAGGCCCAAATTAATTTGCGTTTCTCTGATGACTAGTGATGTTGAGCATTATTTTATGTGTCTATGGCCATCTGTGTGTCCTCTTTGGAGAAGTGTCTATCCAGGTCCCTTGCCCATTTTTTAATTGGACTGTTTGATTTTTGGTGTTGATTTTTGTATGTTCTTTAAAAATTTTGGATATTAACCCCTATCAAATGTATCAGTGAATATGTTCTCACATTCCATGGGTTGTTTTTTTATTTTGTTGATGGTTTCCTTTGCTGTACAAAAACTTTGCAACAGCACAGATAGACCTGGAGGACATTATGCTAAGTGAAATAAGCCAGTAAGAGAAAGACAAACACCATATGATTTCACTCATGTGGAATCTAGTGAACCAACTGAACTAACAAGCAAAGTAGAGACAGACTCATAGATGGAGAGCAGAATGACAGCTAAGGGGCAGGGAAGTTTAGGGGGTAGAGGGATCAAGGAAAAAGGTAAAAGGACTCATGGGCATGGGCAACAGTGAGGAGATCGTGGGGGTGGTATAAGGGAGCTAAATGGCAATGGACAAAATACAATAAACATTTTTTAAAGTGTTGTGATAAAATGACATAAAATTAGAAAAATTCAAAATTAGACCCATACCTCACAGAATACAAGAACAAAAAAATTCCTAGATGATCAAAGATTCAAATGGAAAAACATGAAACAATACTAGAAAAAAAACGTATGGATCAATGTCTTTATAATCTAGATGTGAAAAAGACTTTCTGTGACTCAAAATCACAAAGAAATAAAAGAAAATATTAATAAGTTGACTACATAAAAATACAAATGAAAAGTAACTTGGCAAATTCAAAAGGCAAAAAGCAAAATGGGATAACATTTTCCCAGCTCTGTGATAAAGATCTAATTCTAGAGCTCTAAAAAAATTGAGCAAAAAGGCAAAAAAACAGATAGAAAAATGTACAAAATACATGAAGAGAAATTCACAGAAAAATAATATAAATACATAAGTCTTAAATATGTGAAAGGATACTTAATCTCCAGCATAGTAAGAGCAATGCACATTAAAAGTATATTAACAGCATTTCTTTCCAAAATGACAAAAAATTTTTTAAAACTTGACAATATAATTTGTGGTAATGCTGGTAATAAAAGGACTAAAATCATCTTAATTCATTGCAGGGGGCATAGAAAATGATTTAAAAAAAAAAGCAAAATAACCTGTGAAAAAGAAATTAGCAAAATAAGCAATCCTAGGAATTTACCCTCCGCACATGTACGGCAAGGCCATACATACAGTCATTTTATTTAGTTTGGTTTTACTTTGTTTTCTTGATTGTAGCCTCATACACACAGCAAAATATTGGAAACAACCTAACTGCTCATCAATATGAGAGTGGTTGAATAAAGTACAGTCCACCATGCAGTGGATACCACTGTATAAAAGAGTGAAAAAGTTCCTCAGGACCAACATGAAGTGGTTTTGAGGTTACATTAAGTGAAAAATCAAGCTGTACCAGCACAGGGATAAAATGCTATATTTTGTGTAAGAAAGATAGGGACATTTTGTATATATTTAGAAAAAGTAGCATCTCAAATCACTGAGAAAAGGTGAGCTTTTTATTAAGTGATAGGAGGGGACTGGCTAACCATATGTGTGTTTTTCCTTATCTTTGCCCGCAGAAACACAGGAAGGAAAAACTAGAAGATGGTAGGAATGGAGTAAAAGGGATAGAGATGTGGATGGAAGTGAGCCTTCCCTGAGTGTTCATGTGTGTATGTGTGTGACGGTCTTGAATACTGATCCACAAAAATATCTTACATTTTTAAAATGTAAAGTTAATTAAGAGGATGAAGATTAGGAATCTCTAACATTGGGTATATTTAAACTAAAATAACTATAAATAAATGAATTTTACTGTACAGCGAATTATAACTCTACAGAAAATAATTTTAATACATTCAGAACTTATATTTTTAATGAGAAATAGTCTAAGAAATAAAGACAACTTCAAAGATGAAATAAGCCAAATAATGAAAGACAAACCCCATATGATCTCACTTATAAGTGGAACCTAATCCACCAAACACACAAGTGAGCAAAACAGAACCAGAGACATGGAAATAAAGAGCAAGCTGACAGTGACCAGAGGGGAGGGAGTGTAACGGGGGAAAGAAGGGGAAGGGCCGTCAAGGAATATGTGTAAAGGACCCTGGACAAGGACAATGGTGGGAGGACTGAATGTGGGAGGTGGGGGTGGGCACAGCAGGGGAGAGTAAATGGAGGAAAAATGGGGACAACTGTAACTGAACAACGATAAAAATATAATAAATAAATTCAGATACATAAAATAAAAATAAAGAAGACAACTTCAAAGAAAGGTTGAATTTTCTCTAGTAGACTTGTTATATCAGTGGCACTAGTGTTTTGACTCCGGAATTATTTTGTGTAGACTGTGACAAAGGCAGTAAGGAATCAGAACGACCACTACGAGAAGAGGGAAATATATACATGGGAGGGCAGAAAATGAAGAAGAACACTATGATAACACATTAAGTCACCTTGATTTACACAGGGGACTGCTTTTCAGACTACAATTTAAAGAAATAACAATGAAAATGCTAAGTGAAGACAGATATTTGCTTCACACTTACTAATAATTTAAAAAATGGAAACTGTGTAACTATTCAAAAGTAAATGCGTAGTGAATTATTAATATAATTTTAAGTCAATGGATTATTATTGAGTCATAAACTCATGCATATAAAAAATATTTCACATCATGGTCATGCTTATGACATCATGTTAAGTGAATGAACTGAATATGAAATGCATAAATGAACACAATTTAATCTTTTGAGAGAAAAACTCATGCCTTTTTTGTATATTTAAAATAAATCAAGCTCTAAGGCAATTTATTTACTTCCCGTTTTTTAAAAGGCTGGGTTGGAGGGGAGTGGTGGGAGGGAAATGGAGACAATTGTACTTAAACAACAACAACAACAAAAAAAACACAGCAAAACAATTTTTTTCAACTGTTTTGATTTTTATTGTGGCAAATATAGCTGACATAAGATCTACCATTCAACCATTTTTTTAGTTGCTATAAAGTATTACATGTTATATTAATTTCAGGTGTACAATATAGCATTTCAACATGTTTATACTTTACAATGTGACCACGCCACTAATTCTGTCATCTGTCAGTGGACAAACTTATCACCATATTACTGACTATTGTCCCTGACCTTTTTCACCCAGCCCCCATCTCCCCCGCTTCTGGCAACTATCCCTTAGACCTGTTTATAGGTTTCTGTTTTTGTTTTGTTTGTTCAAGTGTTTTGTTTTCTTAAATTCCACATCTAAGAAGTTCTTTATAGTAGCTTCAGATGTTGACAAAATTAAAGACAGATATTCTTTCCATAGCTCTCCCACCTAGTTCTTCAACACTTCTTTATTCAAGGACCCAGTTTTGGTGACTGAGCCTTGATTAAGGCAATAATTCAGGACTAGACCCTAAAAGAATTGGCTTTCTCTTCCCTCTCCTACAACCAAAAGGGTTTATTTAGAACCAAGGAAGCATAATTCTGGTGCTCCAATGTAGCGCTAAAATTAATAGTGCATGAAATTTTGCCACATGCAACTAATACCAACTAATGCCATTGAAGCAGCATGTTTTGTTAGGACTGAAAGAAATATTTTGAATGGACTCACCACAGGTTGAAATTCTGTCTTGAGTTAACAAGGCCATGCCTTATTAATTGAAGCAAAGATGCCACCAACATAGTCAGATGACACTTCTGAACTTCCTGATCCCCACTGCCTCTCAACTATATGGTTTTGATTACATGATTTATTGTCTAACATCTTGTTACCAGAAAAGCTAGCTCAACTTACAAAGGCAAGGCATCATCCAGCTCAACATATTATTTTTCTTTTACAACTTCATAGTTTCTCAATTCATGATCTTGGGCATGAATCTTGGTAAATTAAAAGCAGAACATTTAAGGACATGATTAGAAACTTGATGATTTTCAAGTTACTTGGAACATTTCTAAGAATTTACCTAAAGAATTTAGAATAAAGTAAAACAGTTAACAATCAGGAGGAAATTATTTACAGAGCTAAGAATTGATATCTTATTACTTTTTGTATTTTACACATAAGAATAATAATTTACTTCATTTTTTCTGATGGAACATTAAGAACCCCAACAACACTTCCATGGTATTTCAAATGCTCTCGACAGTATCCTTTAAATAAGTTATTTGATTTAAGAACTATCAACTGTAACCATGAAAATTTGAGTAGTTAGCCAAAAAATTGAGTCTAGTGGCTTACACAATTTATTCTTTAACATATTTGCCAAAAGTTCTATCAACCATTAGCTCATAGGCGATATCTCACTCCATCACTTACTTTTATTTTAGGTACTGTAAGTTATTCTTTTTCAATATTATGCATTGATAATTTATTTGACAGCATTATAAACTTTAAAAATGTGTAAACACATAATCTTATTACCATTATCAGGTATTCCACATTCTTAGGTATATGTGTGAGACAGTACTAATATTAGATTTGAAATTAATTTTATTTAGATTTCCATCTGGTGTCCATATTTGGAAGTAAAAATATGTAGACAATGCCTTCAAAATAACCTTTAATCTTCAAACAAAACTGCATGAATGGAAACTAATTAATATAGAAACATATCTTCAAAGTCCCCCAAATAAACTAAATTTCTCCCATTAACTCCTATTTTATACAGTAAATTTTTATCTAATTGTAAAAATAATCAATTCTCTAGTTAATTTCCCAGATTATTTGTATTATGTTTCAATCCATGAGATTTCTTTTTTAACTCATTAAATTTACAATAAGATACTGTAAGGAAAAGCAAATGTAATTCATACACAGATAAAAAGTGACATTTAATTTCAACTGAAGACAGTGAAATGTAATTTTTAATTAACATTTGTAAAAAGAAAAATTATGTTGGCAAACAATTTTAACCACATATTACCAATCCCGAAACCCCTCCGTAAGGAAACGTTCAAGGTAAAAATTTAAACACTACCTAGTATTTTCAAAATATAAATAATAAGCAAGCTTTTTAAACAATGGTCAAGATATCATGAAAAGTGAAAACGCTGCCAGCAAGTGAAATGCCTAACTGACATGGACGGCAAACGTAAACATCTAAAGGAAAAAACAGACGGCAGCTGATGTAGCAGAGTCTAATTTGTCAAATAAGGACCCCAACTTCAAGTCTATTAAACATCTGCACTAATGACCTTTAGTTTAGAGATAACAATGGCTCCCAGTTAAAAAGTGCAGACTATAAAACATATCTTACAACATATTTTATGACCTTTACTTCTCCTAACAACCCAGAGTGTTGTATTATGAACTTCATGTCATGGATGAGGAAATAAAGATATGGGGAAGTTCAGTGAATGACTGTGGCCACACAGATAACACTAGTGCGGTCCCTTTGCCAACCAATGCTTTTCCTGCCACGTGAGGTTACAGAGTTAAAGCCTGTTTCAGGCCATAAAGTCACACACACACACTCACACACGTGCATGCACACACACTTATAGGGGAACCAGGAAGAAGCTATTCACAGCTCTTACAAATTATTGTCATGTAACTCTACTCACTTTTAATTTAACCTCAATTCAAGCTTTATCTTTCAGGAATCCAAGTGCCATCAATTTTACACAAGTGATAAGAGGTAAAGCCGAGGAAACTGATCTCCACAAAGAATTATCACAGGAATCCCACCCCAGCGGTGCCCCAGGCATAAAGCTGGCCCAAACACTAGACCACATTCCAGCTACTGTGGACATTATAAAATTCTTATGTTTTGAATGTTACATTGGCCATGCTGCTGGCTTTCTGTCATAAGCCAAAGACTAAATTTAGGGGTGAAAAGTGGGACTAATGCTAATAAAGTTAAAAATAATCGATATAATACAAAATGAAATTCAACTGTATATTATCAAGGATTTTTAACTAAAGAAAGACTTTTCCAGTTTAGATCACCCAAGAAGCTGGTCTTTAAACATCTTTATTTAGGTATCTGCACTATTGTGGGAACAAGCCTCACCCTTAAACTGCTGTTCCGGTCCCAACATTAATGTCATAAGAACAAACTATAGAAACATTTCCCAAAGTGAATTCAGCACAACACTAATCCTTTGCTCTTGACAAAAAAAGCCTGTCATCAAAAACAATGGGAAATGACCCCAGTCCATGACCAACATGTCAAAGGCTCTGTATCTCCCAAACTTATTCAGACAACACTTCCTACCTCATAGCATTGGTTAGTATTCTAAGGCACTCACTTGGAAGCAAGGAGTTAATTGTTTTTAAAAAGTATTCCTTGCTCCTGAGAGAAAATAATGTGACTCAATACAGGGTTACACCCATTTATGGCCAACAGTGATAAGTAAATCCTTCCAGCCCCACTGGTCTTACCTGAAATCAGTAATTTTTAGATACAAATGAAAATGTCAAGAAACACCTGGATGATGAAGTACCAAAAGGCACAGAGAAAATGTCTCAGTCTGTGAGGCTGGAAGATGAGTTTCCTGGCTTGTCAGATCCAATGACCCTGTTGCACAGTTAAGCACCAACAAATATTCTGCTTAACTGGTGTGATTAGTGCATCATTTAGAAACCCCTATGGACATTAATTTCAGTAGTCTTAGTAAACTTTATTTCTGCCATTTACAAAGGTCTGTCAAATAGCAAATATTTTACCACATTATTTTGACTTTTAATTGCTACTCTTTACATAAGATTGATGTTATTTTTGTTTGGATACTTGAGATTTTACATTTAAATAGCTAAGAATGTTAACAATATTTACATCCAGGACGGAGAAAAAACTATGGTGAAAGTATTCTGTCATTCTTGAAAATATCTCCCTACTGTGTGTCAGGTATCACATCCAAAGTCGACAATTTAGGATTTCATGTTTTTATGGTAAATGGAAGGAACTTAGAAAATTTTAGCTATTTTCCATTCTAAGATGATAAAAATAAATTTCTCAGAATAAACTAGCACTTACTCATAAATTCCTTCCACTGTACCAGCAGCCTCACAAATTAATATTACTATGTCACGCATTGTGTCTGGCTAGCCCATGTCAGGTAGGCACATCACCCAGTTTTCACAATGACTCCATAGTACACACGAGTGTTACCTTCAGTCCCCAACTTTCACTCCCTTATATCATGTGTCAAAATTACAATCCAGTCTTTCTTCCATTGGAACATGTGACAAATTACATGTCCAATTACTTTAGAATCTAACGTCCAACAAGAAGGCAGTTTAAGTAATATGGATGCTTAGTTACCGGACTCACTGAGTGCTAAGAAGAATAAACAAAAAGTGAACCTAAGGCAAGCCTGGGTTTAAGGAGCCATGAGTGAGCTCCTAAAGTGTTTCCATCATTATCGTTTGTGTCTTGTTGCCAACCATACTCCAGCTCAGCAGACGACCCTACCTAGCAGGGGTTATCCCCACAGAGAAACCGAAGAACCTTCCTGTGATCTCTCAGTTAATTTGTTCGCTGGGATTTGACCTGTGTGTCTTTGATCCCCAAATCCGTTCTTCTATTTCAAAATAGTGTTTCATATTTTGCTTCAACAGCTTCATAGTGCAGAAAAAGGATGCCAAGCTGTTCTTAACTAAAAGTAAATTGTTCTAAAATTATTTTGACTGTTGGGACAATCTACGTAACTGTAAATCTGGACAGTTTTCTAAATGAGAACTCTAAGTCTTAACAGAATGGGTTGCTATGATGGTCCTCTGAGGACAGGTGTTTGGCTGCAAACATACATATGCTTCAGGTTCATTTTTCTACAGTTAATACATAAAAAATAGATTGCCACAGGTTGGTTTAAATATCAGAGCTACATGCAATTTATCATTGAATCCTTATAGCAGGGATGTCATACTCATTTTCACCGGGGGCCACATCAGCCTAGCGGTTGCCTTCAAAGGGCCGAATGTAACTTTAGGACTATAAATGTAACTTACTCCTTAACAGTCAAGCAAGAGCTTGGCACTGCCACCAGGTAGAAACAAGGTGCCGGGCCGGATAAAACAAGATGGAGGGCTGGACTCGGCCTACAGGCCTTGTGTTTGTCACCTGTGCCTTATAGCAACCACATAAAATAAACATGGAGATCATTTCCATAATGCAGATGCAGAAACTGTGTCTCAGAGGTGTGGAATAACTTGCTGAGTTAAACAGCTAGTTAATGGCTGTGAGGCTTGGCCATTTGACCCAAGAACTTGGGTATGTAATGCCTCTACTCTGTTGGGCACTTACAATACATAAAGGCACACTTTGGGTGCTCTGGAGTACAAAAAATAAGCATGAATGCGCTGATAATAAGAAAACAACATATTCTGCAACAAAGACATTCTGGTAAAACAACATTCTGGTAAAACTCCCACTATACATTCTACCCATTTTGACAATCCCAATGATTATAAAGAAAAAAACTACTTATCTATATTACATCAATTGTGAAATAATCCCACAATGCTATTCCTTTTAAAAAAGAGTAAACCATAAACTTTGCTTTTTCATGTAATGAGGAAATACTGTTATGGGCTCAGTCATGCCCCCCTAAATTCATATGTTGAAGCCCTAATCCCCAGTACTTCAGAATGTGACTGTAGTTGGGGATAAGGGATTAAAAGTGGTAATTAATTTAAAATGAGGTCATTCAGGTGGGCTCTAATCCAACATAATGAATGTCCTTGTAAGAAGAGGAAATTAGGACACCAATAAGTAGGAGGGAGGAACCTGTGAAGACAAAGGGAGAAGACAGCCAGCTTCAAGCCAAGGACAGAGGCCTCAGGAAAACCTTGCTGATAACCTGATCTCAGACTTCTAGCTTCCATTTAATTGGGATTCTTTTTACTTAAAATAATGGTTTTCAAACTTGGCCGAACATGGGAATCTCTGGGGAGCTTTAACGGAAATATTGGTGCTTGAGCCCCACAATGACATTTTGAGTTAATGGACCTAGGTGTGGCCTGGACATTGAGATTTCAAAAGCTCCCCAAGTGTCTCTCATATGTCTACATTACATAGAACCCGAGACTGAAAATCCTGGCTCAGAGAACAGCAGTTCACTAGTTAAAATGACTTTAAGAAATTAATATCAGATATATCCACAAGATGGCGTAGTATTGCATTTCAAAGAATTAATTGAGAAATGTTTCCAAAATGCAAGTCAGTACTGTACCCTGAATATAAAAGTGGATTTAGATTGAAACGGTACCAGATAGAAGCACTGATAAAATGAGCCTCATCCTGAGGTTTAGTTAACTCATGTTGCTCACCCTGTCTTCCACAAGGGGCCCACTCTGGCCAAGGATGAGAATGTTCTTGGCTGCCATGTCTTTCACCGACTATTACCCCTGGACAGAACTGTAGTCTCTCCTTCCCTCTTCACAACCCTTCAGGGGCCTTTTAAACTCTTTGGCAAGTGAGGCATTAAGACAGATGCTTGCTATTATACAAAATACAGAATCCTTATTCAGCCACAAATCTGTTCAGTTCACTGTATTTACAGATGGGCACACATATACATACTGAACAACTGCTCAAATGCTCAAATTTAATGGTTGATAAGAGACAACGAATTTGGGAATTTATACCAGTATCCCAAAAAAGACTTAGCCTGATTGTTTTTTAAAAAGTAAAAAGCTTTTAACCATTAGAGAAGATAGTCTATATTCCAATGGTAGCTTTAAAAATCTTTGCTTATCCACTACGGAATGGCCAAAAGAGTTAAGGGCAGGTAGATAAGACAGAAGAGTTTTAAAGGCAAATATTTGCCATGGGGACCATTCCTCATTCCCCTCTGTATCCTGATATTTCTGTTACCAAATCTCTGATTAGTTGTATAAGGGTTTTTGTTTCCAAGGAAACCACTGACATCTATGGAATTTAATGAACATTAAAAAAGGAACTATGCCATATAATTTACATCTGTGGATAAATGTGAATAGCTAGCTGTCAAAACCATCACACACACATAGTTCTGTGAATTTTTAGTCCTATGTTTTCCCATTTAGTAAAGATGTAAAGAAACACACATTTATGGCAACAAAATGACAAAATAAAAAAAAAGACCCAAAAGACAACTATTGTACCATGTCAGGTAAATTAAGGAACAGTTGGAACCAAGAATATGGCCAAAGGTAGATCTACTTAGTAATCGAGTGGAAAAGACAGAAGCCTTTATTTTGCTGTATAAAGGGTTCTTCCTTCTTCTCTGCATTTCAAATATCTACATCAAATTTTATGACTGTGGCTTCACGAAATGGTGAAGTCTGTCCAAAGTCAGGGAACAGCTTATGATCGGAAAAGGGGGACAACGAATAAAGCACTCATTTCAACTCTAGGCCTCTTGGATGATTCATTGAAACCACTGCTGTAAAGCATCCAAATAACAGCTCATTATGAGATTTATATATTGGCATCCAGATTCTATTTGGGACTATTTGGGATTTGACAATGCTTAAACAAACAGCCTATTTAGAATATTAGCAGGAAATGTTGGTGATATAGGGGGGTCTTTTAAAGCATATATAAAATGCTATCATCAGTAATACTACAAGTGTGCAAAAGTGAAAAAAAAACCTAGAAGGAAATTCCACTTTTTACCAAAATGACTATTCCTCCTTCTTGAGATACTTTTTTAGGTGCCCAGCGCATGCTCTCTCCTGCTGCTTCTCGTGCCTCACTGGCTGCTCATTCTCACTCACTTCCTTCTTTTTAACTGTGGCAAAATATTCACACTATAAAATTTACCATTTTGATGACTGTCAAGTGTACAGTTTAGTGATGTTAAGTGAATTTACATTTTTATGTTGTGCAATCATCACTGCCTTTTATCTCCAGCACTTTTAAATCTTCTCTAACTGAAATTCTGTGCCCACCGAATGATAACTCCCCATCTCCCCTCCCTAGCACCTGGAATCTGCTATTCTACCTTCTGGCTCCATGAATTTACTATTCAAGGCATCTCAATATAAGTGTAATCATGTTATATTTGTCATTTTGTGTCTAGCTTATTTCACTTGGCATATTATCTTCAAGGTTTATCCATGTTGAAGCTTGTATCAAAAGGTCATAATTTTTAAGGCTGGATAATATTCCATTGTATGTATATATTGTATTTTGTATACCCATGCATCTATTGATGGATGTTTAGATTGTTTCTACCTTTTGGTAATTCTGAGTAACGCTGCTATGAATACTGGTGAAGTACAATGTCCGCTTGAGGTCCCCGCTTTCAATTTTTGAGGTGTATTCCATTCTCAGTCTCTTTTACAGGTTCCTCTTCATCTCCTCAAAGTCTCAATGGAGGTCCCAGGGTTCAGACATCAAATGTCTGTCTTTTATACTGATATTCCTTAGGAGACCTCACTTGGCTCTGAGCTTCAAATAATTAAAGTTACAATTCATGGCCAGCATTGCCCCTAAACTGAAGATTTGTATATCTAAACATGACATGACTTCTACCTAGAAGTCTAATAGGCATCTCACACTTCAAATATCCAAAAGCCAAACCAGATTTTTCTGTTCATTGCAGGACATGGCAACCAATTTTCCTGCTTTCCTAGTCAAAACACTATCCATTCTTTTTTCTCATGCCTCACATCCAAGGCATTAACAAGCCCTGTGGTTCACCCTAAAAGCATACTCATATTCTGACATGTATTTCGACACCTCTCCGTCATCATTGACACGCCCAGGATATTTTAGTTGGTCTCTTTGATGGTTCCTTTGTCCTCTGTAGTCAACACTCTAACAAGTAATACTTCTAAAAGCTAAAAAAGTCAGATCTTGTTTCTCCTCTGCTCAAAAACTTCTATTCCCTTCTCCTTTTCCTACAGGAACAGCCAAAGTCATTAGCATGGCTTACGAAGCCCAAAATAAGGTGGCCTCTGGCCACGCCCCTGACTTCATTGGTCTTTCTTTTTTGTACTCCACTGTACCAGGCCAATAGAAATGGCCTCCTTTCTATTTCTCAAATATGCCAAGCATGTTCCCACCCCAGTGCCTTTGCTTTTGCAGTACCCTCTACCTGGAAATCTCCTCCTCTTTTAATTCATATCTCTGCTTATATGACCTCACCTCATCAAGAGAACTTACTCCATTGTGGCTCTCCAAAAGAGCAAGTCTCTGCACACCTCCTGGTCAGTGATGTCTGTCCTGCTTTATTCTTCTCAGTGGGACTTACCTGTTACCTCTTTTCCCCACTGAGAGTGGTGCAGAGCCTGTTCAGAGGGGTAAAGGCTGTGGTACACTCTGCTTTCCAACTCTGTGTGTTCAGTGATGTCAGATTGTGGGTTAATGCTAGCAGGTTGAGAATATTTTACCTCCCAAAATTAGGGAACACAACAAATAAGTGGTTTCCTTTTTTGCCATTGTTGCTGAAAGCCAGTTTAGCTTCGGCACCAGTTCCCCACCCCAGAATCGAATGTTATATGACAGCAGAGGTGTTTGCCTTTGTTCATCACTATGTTCCCAGTGCCCAGAACAGTGCCTGGCAAAAACAGGCACTCAATGACCATCTGTCAGATCCATAAAGAATGAATTTCAAAGCCATCATTTTCGTATAGGATGTAGGTAAACAGAACCTGATTGAGTTTTAAGATTTAATTTGACTCTAACCTACTTGATAAGATCCTGGTGATACTACATACCACCTAGAATTTAACTGTGACCCGGACATTTGTAAGGAATCATGTTCAAATTAACATTATATATCTGAAATAAACTGTCCTTTGCCAACAGCATGAAAAGGTTAGTTATCAGCTAAGCACATGAAGCAGTTTTCTTTGCACAAAACACAGTTTGAAAGTAAAACCACAGAAGTATCCTTCAATGATACTGCTACATGCATTGTTGACAGCTGAATGTCCGAAGCACGTAGCTTCAGGTCCTAAAGCTGGAGTGCCTCTCACCACGGAGTCACTGTCTCTGGCATCCACAGCAATCCTAGAACTGCTTTCGAGAAGTCATTTGTCCTTTTGTTTGTTGTTTGGTGTGTTTGCATAGCTCCTTACCTTGCTTAGAAGGTGACCCAATTTTTTTTTTAAGTTCACCTGATTTGCTGTGACCAAAGAAAGAAGTTTTAGGTCATGTAAACCTGCTGGACGCCAATTTTATAATCTGTAAGATGGAGTGCCTCAGCTTGGTTAACTTCCCGTTTTAATTAGAATCAAGGGTTAACAGAACCTATACCTATTGTCATGTAGCCCTCACCCCCAATTTCATAGAATGAAAGAACAACTCCTGTAGGCTCCTTAACAGGAGAGCTGACACCACACCCACATCTCACCTTTTCCAGTCCCATCTGCTTGTCAATACCCCTAGGGATGAAATACCTGCTAAGAATCCTAAGGATAAAGAAACTATCTTTCCCAGCAACATTTCTGAAACCTTTCTGACATAGCCCATAGTAAAAAAGAGAAAAGAAGAGAAAAAGGAAAAACACTTTATGTTGTGATCCAGAACACACACATACATGAAAGAAGTTTCAAACAGTAAGTCACTCTGCACAAGACACTGATATTTTTCATTCCCAGCAGATCTATTCCACTTTATTAATGCTGCAAATGAGCTACCAAATTGATCTATGGGATCAGGAACCACCAGTAGATCAGAAACCACAGTGATAAACACTCTTTTTAAAAGCAAAGATCCTTTTGGAATGAAGATCCAGAGAGTATGTGTTTATAGCCATTATTTTCAACTGATGTGCTGTAAGAATTTTTAAAGCATGCCATAGCTGACTATTTAGTCAGGGGGCATTGACCTCTGTTCCTTTAGATTGTCAAATTTAAAAAATGACAACAGCCAATAGAACAATAGCCCTCTAGTATGAATGAATCAAAATGATGCCTAATTTTTTTTGTCAGATCGGCAAAACCTATATTTCTTGGTGAGCCACAGAATTTTAGTAATTAGTTTTTGTGTAGCATGAGATGAAAAAGGCTGACAATCACTGGCTTATAGCATAGACAAGATGTATTACCATAGCACCTTGACCTTTAAATGTGCTTCATAAGCCTGAGAGGGAGGGAGAGTGAGAGCAGGAAAGACAATATAAATGCATTTTAGATTTCAAAGGACAAGGTAGATGCCTGTAACTTTTAGCTTTTACATTTGCATAAAAATCTCCCAATTACTCTTTTTTTTTTAATTTGAGAAATTTCAAAACGGGTAACTTGAACAAAGGCTGTATACAGAAAATCATATCTGGAATTGTATGCATTGTGTTGGGAGTTGACATTTAAAATTCATTAACTGGGTGACACACAGAAGCCTTTCCATTTCTTACAAATGTTATTTCAAATCACAGCAGGCATGGAAAACAGTTCATCTTCAACTAGATTGTGACTTTATATGTGATGAGATGCTGTGAAAAACAAAAACAATATGAATACGTAGATAAATATTTGCAGAATGTCTGGGTATTCTGATAAATAATATCTGCTCTACAAACGTTCTTCCTTTGTGGTCTGTACAGCCCCACGGAAAGTCTTCCACTCAATCCGTCTTCTGTTGCATTGCCTCTCCGTCCTAGGTTTCTAAGCTGTTCTCACTCCAGACTGATATCTTTACACTTTGTAATCTTCCACTGTTAGTCCCACTGCTTTCATTCTAGCCAGCTCAGTGGCCTCCTCTTATTTAGCTTTCCTCCTCTGAGCCATACGCCGCCTTCTCCGAGGCGGTTACCACAGTCACTCTGGGATACTCCGGAGGAGTACTTTGGTCCCTGCCTTAGAGAACTGCAGCTGGGAAGCCAGGATCTGCCAGGGGTGGCCCCTCTGGGGATCCCAAGGATAGAAGGAATTTATCCATTCCAGAGTCTTGGAAGCCAGACTGGAGAGATAAAGAAGCTCCTAGACCTTTGTGACATTTTTTGAGCAGCTGAATGAGACTTCACTTGAACCCAGCACTTCCACTGAAATTTCCAATACATTCCAATCATTTTAATAAATTCTGATTTTACTTATCCAGTTGAACGGAGGTTTTCTCTTACAACTTAAAGATTTTTAAACTGATATGATTATTAGCTTCTTTCTTCCTTATGAATCCACAAAGCCCCTTGCAGGCAAGTCCCTCATCCAATTTTCCTTTATATCATAAACTTTTCCAAATTAAGTGAGTGAAATAAAAGCCAATTTCCTGCAAATCTGCATAAAAGTTTAATAAAAATAAAGACAAAAATGATGTAATACCAACAACAGTGGCTAATAGTTAGTGAGTAATTATTATACAGTAGCGATAAGTTAAGGCAGTGGCTCAAATTTTGCTGCAAATTTACTTTTCAAAACCTGGATGCCCCTGCCAGACTTGTATCAACCAGATTCTTTTGACACCTGAATCTCTGGGCATAGGGCACAGGCATTAGCGTTTTTTAAATCTTCACCCGAAGATATGTCTATTGATTTTAGAGAGAGGAAGGGAGAAAGAGAGAAAGAGAAACATATGTGAGACAGAAACATTGACCAGTTGCCTCCTGTCCGTGCCCTGACTGGGAATGGAACCCACAACCTAGGTGTGTGCCCTGACTGGGAATCAAACTCGTGACAGCCAGGACAAGCATCAGCATTTTTTTTAAAGCTTTCTAGGTTATTCCAGGAGGAGCTAAATTTGTGAACTCCTCTGTTGAAAGTTTGCTAACAAATTACTTAATCCTTACCGAACTAATGTAAAGTACTGGTTCATCACCATCACCATCGATATCACCATCGTCATTGTTACTATTAATATCATCAAGGCTTAACCAATGGGGAAGAAATCTGAGTCTCAGGAAGGTCACACATAATACACAACAGAGCCCAGCTTTGAAAATATTAAAGTAGATTGAGGTTCTTGAAAACTAGCAAGGAATGGGAAGGGAGAAAGCCAAGAACATGGATAATCCACAGAGAAAGCAACCTTTGGTGGAAAACAGTAAAAGCCAGAGTACTCTGAGTGTCTGTCCTCAAGAGAAGCATTATAGGATCTAACAGTGGTTTATCAGCACTGCACAGACCCCAGTTCTGTTCATTTGTCATCATTCCACAGACATTTAGCAAACCGCATCCATAAACGAAGCACAACTGGTCAGCAGGCGGTGGACTGAAATAAAAAGATTCAAGCCTGAAAAACTCCCCACGTGCCAGAGGAACTGACAGTCACAATGCCTAAGGATAAAGGGGGGTCTGATATAGTGTAGGCAACTGTCCTTAACAAATATTGATAATGAAATTTCAAATTAGGCCAATAAGCTTGAACTAAAAGGTGA
Source organism: Macrotus californicus (assembly GCA_007922815.1). Lineage (NCBI taxonomy): Eukaryota > Metazoa > Chordata > Mammalia > Chiroptera > Phyllostomidae > Macrotus > Macrotus californicus. Next base: position 28,198 of record VMDR010006509.1, on the reverse strand, counting down.
ACTTTTTTACTGTGTTATCAATATAGTTCTAACAGGCTCACATAAAATTTTGCTGAAATATTGTTGACAAAAGAAGAAAAAACATATTCTTTCCTACACTGACAATTGTGAACAATTTTTAATCATCAACAAATTACTAATGATACAAAATTGAAAAACCAAACCACTGAAGTTCCATTATATTCCTGAGATGAATGTAAATAATACAGTTTCACATGAAACACCAATAGTAACCTTGAAAATAACTTTGATTTTTTGTTCTTTTTCATTCTCACATTTTCATGTAGATAATTTTTAACCACTTCAGTAATAAAAGCAGGATTTGGGTGTTTGCTCTGTGGCCAAATCTGCCAATAAGGGCTGCACTGTTAATGTATCTGAAGAATAATTATTCCGGGTGACTTTTTTGTCTTTTTACATCTCCACAGATAAAACAAAAATACTCTTTGTTATCAAAGAAACTATTTTGACTTTTAAAGAATAAAACAAAAAGTTGCAGGCAGATACTCAAATAGAAAATTGCTAGTTTTCCGTCAATTATAGAAAGAGGAAAGAGACACTGAATGGCACCTGTATGCTCTATTTGCCAATACTCTGTGCTAGCAAGGAAGTATTTATGGCACTAAAATTAAAATACAATAAAGAGTTATTTCCCACTTTAATGGTGAGTCAACATATTCTGCTATACCCTACCACTTAATCTAAGTTAAAACATACACACACACACACACACACACATACACATTCCTTATTCAGCATTTTTTCACCATCTTCAGAAAACAAAGTGCAAACATTGCTTTGAGTATTTCTTCAGTATGTTTTCCAAACCAGAACAAATCGACATTCCACACAACTGATCCCAAAGTCTGCTGGGCTTCACTAGTAACATGTGCAGAAAGAACTCTTATACCCTTTTGGCTTCATGGACAGAATGATTTCAAGTGCAAAGCATTTGAGCTATCAGGTTTTGTTTGTCACATGTAAAAAGTTACTATAACTATGCTTATGAGGCTCAGAAAGTTTTCAAGTAATTTCAAACACATTTTGACAATTTAGAATTACCCAGTAACTTTAGCGTTGTTGTTTTTTTCAGATAAAAAGAAAAGCAAGCCCTTATACCCAACTGCTGGTATATTTGCTCGTTGTTTCCATCTTTTAAAAAAGGGGAAGTGTTCGGGGCATGCTGACTTTTGGAAGCACTGGCTGTTTTATTGTGTTTTACAACATCTACAACAGAGAAACTTTTAATTGGGGCAATTAGTTGATACCATGACACAGCTAAGTAATCAAGGCAGCATCTGGTACGGGCATGACGCTCCGCGTCCTACCTTGGGAGCTTTGGCGTGTTTCCCACATCTGGCATCCTTGACAAGGCTGAGATCTAACAGCTCCGTCTCCTGGAAGGCAAAAATGTGAAACTGTTAAGCATCCACATACATCTCTTTTCTTTGTTTTATATCATTGATGTCACTTTTAAAAATATACCATATTCTGTCGTGTATAATGTGGACCCATGTTTTTGGCCCAAACTTTGAAGAAAAAAATCTTTCATTTTAATTTTTTAATTCAATTATTTATTTATGTACATTTAGAGATTTGTTTTTTGTATTATAAAGGAAGTTTAGTATTTATTTTTTAACATATTACGGCACAAGAAATTTTATGTAATAGATAATGACAAAACACAAGAACAGACACAAGGTATTTCAGGTACTACCCATATATAATGCAATTCTTACTTCTCCCTCAAAAATTTGGGCAGAAAGATGCACATTATACATGGCAAAATACAGTAGTATCTTGAGACCTGCCTGAAGATTTTTTGTAGTTGGGATATTTTTCCTCTTATACCAGTGATTAATTGAATTGGAATGAAAACAAAAAGATAGCAAACTGCTAACTATTCAGTTTAATACATAGCCTAATACATTTTAAGTATAATGTGTGTGGTTTGGGCCCCCAGTTTATCATACAAACCATTGCTAAGTCATGATGAATCAGACCTCCCTGTTTTCCTGTTGAGAAATAATCCTAAGGGTCACTCTGGGTATAAGTGAGACCATGTGAGTGGGGTGAGGGATTAGGGGGAAAGGGTAGAAGGTGATGTTCCTCCCTCCAGCTCACAGAATACCCAGATCACCTGGCCAAGGTGAAAGAGATGGATCTGCCTCCCCTATCCACTCTACCCAAGCCTTCTGCATACATACCTTATGCCCTTATCTTTTCATTTATTTGTCATACGTTTTTGAACACTTATAATATTCTACTCATTCTAGGGTACTAGACTCATATGATTGCTTCCCTGGATGGCCTTGCCATGAAATAGAAGACTAAGAAATGTATATGTGTAAGATCAAGAAGAAAGTGTTAATGCCAAATTTAAAGTTACCTGCTATAAAGGTCAACAGAGGAAGAGAGTTTTTCCCCTAAGGACTCAGAGAAAAGTCCTCAGAGGAGTCACTGAGCATGGAGAAGTGGGGACAGAGGGGGCTGATGTTGTACCCTCAGTTGGAGGGTACACCACCAGCAAATATCCACAAAAGAAAGGACCGGAGGTTTGGGTGGAACCTTGAGATATTCATAGCCTTCAGACACTTAAAGAAGGAGAACATTGCAGGGGGAAGGGGTAGGGAGGACAAGGAACGTGGAGAGGCACCCTGGAGTAAGAAACAACACAAGGAAAAGCATACTTCATGGCAGTACAAAAAGGGGATTCACGTGAGCTACATGTAGTGTTCCATTGCTGGGCACAGCATGTATGAGGAAAAGCCATGGGATATGACACAAGAAGGGTATGGTCAAAGGGTGGAAACTCTGAAAGTCTAGCTAAGGACACTGAGCCATGAGGTTTGTGACACACAAGTCACCAAGTTATACAGTGGACTCTATCACCGGGCAGCTGGGGCTATGGCACAATGAGCACAGTCATCTTAAAATGACTTCAGTCATCCAACCTGTTTTCTAGACAATGAGCCAGTGGATGAAGGCATCTAGTCCCCTTCGCCCAGGAGGAGGCGTGGCATCAATTCAGCCACTCACAGACCCTCTGGATAGGAGTGGCTCTAACTTTTCCGAGGCCCCAGTGTCCTCAAGTACTGGCAGCTGGGGCTCCCAGGAAACTTTAAACAATTGCCACCAATTCTAAATGTTCAGTGTAAAATGCTCTGATTGTCTTCCTGTGCCCAAGGTTGATCTCATGCTGGCCACACAATAAGGGTCAAATAGGAGGAGATGTCCCTCAGCTGAAATGCAAACCCAACAGAAGTCATGGCCACAGGACACCTCTAGGTGGGCTGAAGGGAGGACAAGAACCAGTGTCTTCTCTTCTTTTGCTCACCCTGACCATCCTAGCAGATCCCTTATCCCATTCCCTGTTATGTGTGACTCTGTGGAAACCCTCCCAAACCCTGGGGTGTGGCAGGCAGCAAGCCAGCAAGGGGTTTTCAGGACAGAGTAACTGGTGCCATGGTTCCCCTAAGGCCACACCATCTAGTATGGAAGGTCACCTTATGAAGGTTACAAAAGAATGGTATCAACTATAAGACTCAATGCTTCACTCAAGCAAATGCATAATGAAGTCCTCAGATGTGAGGAGGCCCATATTCTTTACCTCCATGACAACAGTCAGAACATTTGTTGGAAAAGGAGAAACAGGAAGAGAATCGAGCTTGAAGAAGCTTAATCTAGAAGACCTCGCTGAGTGGAAATTTGAGAAAGCAAAAACCCAGGGAAGGCAAGAACATCAGAAAGAAAGATGGGAGTGATGATATGGAGATTAACAAAAGGAACTAGAACAGTTATAAACAACTCTAGGATGTCCATTTCCCCACTGGGACTCAGAACTTTGGACGAAAGGAGAATGCATTATGGAGATGCTGGTGTGAGGGGCTTATCCAAGTGGAAATACCACTCGTTAGTTCACTCGAGTATTATTAAATACTGCAGTGTATCACATACAGGCTAAGTACTGAGAAATGACAGCAACCCCCTCCCCCAAAAAACTAAAAAACCTGTTTTGAGGAGCAAATGCCCAAAACTAATTATTTTACTCTAAAGGAGACATCTCAGGAATACTGCAGACACGGGCAATAAAGGGCTATGGCATCTTTTCAGCCAATCCATAGAAATTAGAAGTTTTGTGGCCTTATAATTCTGTGTGTTTGGGGATGGGGGTGTTCAAGGAGAAGAAACAGCAGGTGCAAATGCAGAGAGGCAGGAATTGAGTGCAGAAAGCTTCAAGTCACTCAAGATACACAGCAGAAGTGCCTGGAGAGTCAGCAAAATCGCTCCTGGACTGAGCAGTTGTTACGTGGGTGTTCTCTTTACAATTATTCATAAAACACTGATGTCTATGTTTAATGCACTTTTCATATATGTTGCATGATGTTTTACATATATGCAAAATAAAAATCACACATATACATAATGCACTTTTATAATTTTATAGCAACATATTTCTATTCAAGAAAATTCTTCCCAGTTGAACAAACAATAGACTTTACTTGTTTGTTTATACACACAAAGCCCAAATTAAGTTCACAGAGAACTAGATCTTAGCCAGGTACCGTTATATAGTCTTTTATATTACAGATAATGAACACTGTGTTCTACTTTCAGCTCAAGAGGAAACGTTCATTCCCCAAGTCACAGAGGGGTAGTTAATGCCAGCTGCCCAAGGGATTCATTTCGATGCAACTCTTGCCAGCGTGTAAAATTGTGTGTGCAGGAAAACCACCACAGGGCACTATCAACGTGGGTAATGTGGCATGGGAAAGACCCAGGTGGAAAATCTGTCCATGGACTCGAAGGGCTAGAAAGTGATGATTAAAATAGTGCCTCCCACTTCTATTAACATGCAACAGCCACCCCTCTCAGGCTTAACTCTATCCTATTCTCTTCTCCACTACAAAGAAAATGAGCAACCCAGTGCACAGGACCACAAAAAACGTTACCTGCATGACTGAAACTTTTTCTAGGTTAATTTTGTTGTGCTCACCGTTTTAACAAACCACCCTCATTATTAGAAAGCAGTGAAATGATCCTTTTCTCAATTCATTTAAGAATTACTGTTTTCCAGCTTTAAGATAGAGAGGCCACATGATTTTTAAGGGAAAACCGGGGTCTGAATGAGGGCCCTAAAATCAAGTAGTCAAGTATTCAGCCAATCATCATCCCGTGCCAAGCATCTATAAAATAAGCATGATCATGCTTTTCCCACCAGGGACTCTCCAGTCTTAGCCTGCATTATAGTCATCTGAAGACTCATTAAAACACATTCGCTGGACGCCATCCCTCATAGTTTCTGGTTCAGTGAGACTGGGACAGCCCTCAGAATCTGCAGCTCTTATAAGCTCTCAGGCGATGCTGCTGCTGCCAGTCCACAAAGGACACTTTGACAAGCACTGATATATACCCATTCATAGGTTATTTTGACAAGGCTCTTTAGGTGACCATGACTGATGAAACTATACGTTACTTATATGTTATAATATGTTGTATGAAGAACCTATAACTGTCATTCTTTTATACATGAAACTGTCAAATAAAAATTATTATACCTACTAAAATGCAAAAATGTGCCATTAGGTAAATAATCTAAGTTTAATTTGATTTTATTGAAGAAAAACTATTGAATGACAAAAGCCACCAACTCCTAGTAAGTATGCTTAGCATAAAATTTTACCCTATTCAAGTAAAAGTCTCTAATTATTTAGAATTTAAGCAACAATGGCCCCCTTAGGAGATCACACTCCTAGGAACCCCCCCGCAAAGTACATCCCCTGAAGTGTGGAGAGAGGTGACCTCTCACTTTGTCAGCACTGATAAAGGTGCATCAACAGTCATTCAGAGTTTATTTTTGATATTTTGAATGAGTGATGAGAGAACTGAGATAAGCAAGCTAAGGACCAACTACACTGTCTCTGATGTTTACTATTCAGCAGAAAGATTTTAATCCATCAGCCGCAGACATACTGCGAGGTAGATGAGCCATGAAATGCACTGCAAACTCAGGGAAGAATACAATTTAAAACTCAAGTCTTTTCCAGAATACCAATTTCTGTGCTCTGTTACTAAATTCCATTAGTTACCCAGTATAATAACATGCTTCAGGTTCACACAATATATAATCAGAGCAGCAATTACAGTCATAAGCATTTCACAGGGAAGATATTAATGGCTGGGTGTGGGGGGTGATTATGTATACCTCCACATGTGGTGTGTTCATTAGTTTGTTCAATCTCCATTTACCAGAAGTAGAAGACATTAATAAGTTTTATTGACTGCTGAACTTCGCTAAAATGCCCAGTGTTGACTATCTTAGAGTCCTTTAAATGGAGGGTTTTAATTTAAAGAGAAGCAAATGAAATAGACTCCGCTTTTTGTTCCATGACTTTATTCCACCTCCGAGGGAGTGAAAATCCGGGTAGGGTACTTTTCAAAAAAAAAAAAAAAAAATCCCTGTGCTCTCTCTCACTTGGTCTCTTGTTTCTTTTGTTCCCTTACCTATGTTTCTGTCTTTTCCCCCACGATCTGCACTGAGTCTCAGAGTAGGAAACACCAATGGAACGGCATATGTAGGTCATCAGTACCAACCACGGCAGAGAAAAGAGAAAGGTGGCACGAGTGGATTTTGTTAAATAAATCTAGGGTGAGTATAGTGCAAATTTCATTGAACTAGGAGGCAGAAGACTCAACTGTCATTTGGAATCTGTGTGCTATTTAGCAAGTTTCTACAGATGTCTGTACCTCGTGGGCTCGTCTGTCAAACAGAGATGCAGGTGCCAGGACACCCTCCTCGTCGGGCTGCTGCTAAATCCACTGAAATATTAAATCAAGACCTCCCCCTAAAAACCAGGGAGAACTGCATACAGACACATTCTTAGGCTTGTGATATTTCCCATCCCAAGTGAGAGGGAAAAGATCATAGTAGAAAAGCCAGAAATGGTTAGGTAAAGAATTGAACCAACCGAATGGCATTACCCTTTTCGGCAAACGTAAAGGGATGTGGCTGCTGTAATTAAAGTGTCCGATCAGATGATGCAAATTTAACCACAAGAGAGGTGAGATTTTCAAAAGAGGACCTAGAAGTGAGAGACTGGAAGCAATAATAGAGACGCTAGCCTGCTGGCGGTGTTGTTTATTGCCTATGAAAAGGGAAGGCCTCCCTGAGCTAAGGGCCTCAGTCCTACAGTGCAAAGTACTGAATTACGGCAACAACCTGACTGAGCTTGGAAGGGGAACCTCAGTTCCAGATGAAAGCAGCCCTGCAGACGATTTTAATGCAGCCTTGGGAGACCCTGAGCAGGTGAGACCCATTCAAACTGTAAGATAATAAATATTTACAGCTCAAAGCCACTAGGTTTGTGGCAACTTGTTACACAGCAATAGATAACTTACACACTACCCCTACTGTTTCCAAGTGCTAACACATTTAATCAGAAAGGAATGTGAATGAATTTACATATCTGGACACTCTAACCCAGCATACAAATGACTGCCATGCTGTTATCTTTCCTACACATATCCAACATGAAGCAATGATTATAACTGAATCGTAGAATGTTGGAACTGAAAAATATTTCACATGAGGAAACTGAGGCACAGAGAATATCCATCAATTGCCCATGATCACTGAGACTGAGTCTGGGATAGAAACAGAATCCATTTACCCCCAGACCTGTTTTTTCCCTAAAAAAATTATTTTCCAGTATTGATAAAATATCAGGAGTATTAACTGAGTAACACAAATGGAAGGAGGAACGCTTACACCTTTGTACAAGAAAAGCTCTTGGGATAAACAGAATGTAACACTGGCTTCAAAAGGCTGTGTCTCCACCAGGCAATGTGAAGTATATTGGCAAATACCTAGTTAATTCTTTTCTCTGCAGATAATCAGAACGAATAGTTCAGCCTCTGGTTATGCAATGGCCAAATTTCCTCCTTCTTCCTTCCTTCCCCAGCTCCCTGAGAAATTTTTATATATTCATCTAAGAAGAAAAGCTGCTTAAGTTGGAAGCTAATGCAGCTAAGCATAAAATTATATCCATAGCACCAAAGCTTTGTTAAGGCATAAAATTAATCAAACTTAATTGTAATAGTATTTATGTTGATAATCTGATGTGTTTATAACCAGGTGTCTCTATGACTGTGGGGAAAACATGCCACACAGCTTCCGACATTCTCGAGTACATTACATCTGAAAACATCTTCTTGCAATGCTTTTAAATGATGAATGAAAAACAAGTGGAATTTAAAATGTTACCAATGAGCTCTACTCTATACTTATTTGGTTGACATAAAAAAACTGAGTAAAAAGATTTCATAATCACTATGGAAAATCTATACATATTCTGAGGAGGAATAACATCAGGGGCACATTGGATCTCATAACAAATATGTTTTATTTTCCTAGTTCTTAGTTCTTATTTATTAACAGGAACCTTATGGAGGGAGTCACTGCATTTTTATGAACAAATAATGATGCTGCGTTTGTTAAGGTTTCAGAGGTGTTTTTTTTAATTTTAACTATGACGATAAAGATTGCATTGTCACTGTTTTCCATTATGTCTGGTCTCAGCAGAAGTCTTCCTTCCGTGCTAATAACATTAACTAGAAACAGTGTCCATCATTCAGCAAATAGTTTCACAAATGCTAAAACTATCTTTGGGTGAGCATAGAATCCAATCTCCATGAATGTTCTCTTAAACAGAAATATGGAAATTATGTAAGTTAAACAGGCAAACAAGCTGTTTCCACTTGAAAAGACCAGATGATTTAAACTCAGCCAGATTTTCCCTTTAAATCATCTAAAATATTATCTCTGACTATACTGACTCTGCTATGGCTGAACAGCCAGCCAAGCTTTTATACCTGGCGGTCCAAGCTGCTTCTAGTTCCTTAATCTGAAGGCAATATTTGACCATACCATTTATCTGCTTACCTGGCTTAAACTCTTTCACTCCTCTAGACTAGTGGTTCTTAAAGTGTGGTCCCTGCACCAATAACATCAGCATCAGTATCACATAGGAACATGTGAGAAATGCAGATTCTCAGGTCCTATCCCAGACTCACTAAATCAGAATCTCTGATAGGACCCAGAAATCTACTTTCATTAAGATGGAGTGATTTACATATAATCTGAAGTTTGAGAACCTGTGTCCTAGATATTGGAGATAGCAGCCGCCCATGAAGAAGATGAATTCACCAGGGCTAGAATTTGTTGTAGGACATTGTATAGAACATTGGAAAAGCTGCCTGCATCCATTTAAGAAATAACTGAACCATAGTCCTAAAAGCAATGAGAGAACCGAAAATAAGGCTGTTGGAGAAAGTCTTTTTCAGACTACTGTGTTTGTAGTAGCATCGATATCACTGTCAATTGAAGCAGCCATTTCCACATGACACCCTAGAGGATAGACAAAGTCAAGGAGAGTTCTAAAGATTCTTGGCCTATTTCCAAATGTTCTGATTCAACCCTGTGGATGAGACATCTGGGCTGACAACTGATGTACTTCTTTTACTCTTTAATCACTCAATCATGACATATCTGGTGACTTCCAAATTTTTAGAGATATGCAAAAATGTCATTTATCCTTTCTTCTCTAATAGTCACTTTGTAATGTCCATTCAGATAGTCTCATGCTTCTCCTTCATGTATTTACTCCAACGTATTTCACAAATTTTTCCGCCCAAAGATTTGCGCTTTATTCTGCCAATCTTCTCCCTATGTTCTAGCAAACACAGGATTTTTTAAAAGATGTAATCAATTTTTACTGCTTCATCAAAAACATTCTAAGGCTTTTTTTAAAATCTGTGCTTCATAGAAATGAAAGAACACACTTTTGAATAACCAATTGGCCAAACAAGAAATTAAAAGGGAAATTACAAAATATCTTGAGACCAAAAATAAAAAAAGAAAAGGAAGAAAAACTCAGAAAGAAAAAAGAAAGAAAGAGACACATCAAAAGCAGCAATTCCAGGATTTTAACATTTTATTTATTTATTTTTAGAGACAGGGGGAAGGGACGTAGAAAGAGAGGGAGAGAAACATTGAGATGGGTTACCTCTTGAATGTGCCCGAATGAGGGACAGAACCTGCAACCCAGGCACGTGCCCTAACCGGAAATCAAATCACTGACCCTGTTTTGTGGGAACACACGCAACCAACTGAGCCACACTGGTCAGAGCATGACCGCAGGATTCTGATGAGCTTTTAATCTCACTTGAAATCATGAATATGCATGGAATTAACCTAGTTTCCCAAATGAGATATTTTAAGTTGACAGTTGTGCATGAATGTCTTTTCAAAGAAGACACGCTTCTTAAGATCCTTTTTGGTGGCAAGACAACAGGAATCCAATTGTGCTTTTCCAGTGCGAATTTGTAGGGATAAGGACTGGTTATGTCCATGGGGAGTAAGGTACTTAATGAATTTTCCTGAAAAGAACATACACTGAGTCAGTCAACAAATCATCCCCAGTGCCCTATGTTCTGTAAATTCGCCAGAAGTAAACTTCTTTTTATTCAACTGTTGATCATCCTCAACACCTAATACAAACACACAAAATGAGGCTAGCTGTATACATCAAGAACTATAAATGATTCAAATCATTCATTAAATCTAGGGTCAACTTCCAGTTACTCAGGAAGTTTTCATAAAGCTCCTGTAAGAAACCACTGATGTCCACCTATATTCCTGCTGGTCCTCTCTACAGTGCTTACTTCCATTCTAACAACTGGCATCTGTGGCCTTTAACTACCGGGACCCACTTCACCCAGATTCACAGAGAATAAGAAGTGCCCAGGAGGCTGGTTCCCCTCAGGAAGCTCATAGCTCATAACCGAAGCAGGAGCAGGAAAGCCCAGTAACCTTGCCTTGGGGCAAAACAAACTCCCAGGTTGAGGCTAGGACTTCACCTGAAAGCTCACCCTTGGTTGGCCTCTTTTCCTTCACAGTCCTGTTTCCCCCACTCTCTTACTGCTGTCTCCTGGAAACCCTTCTTTAATAAATCTCTGCATACAACTATTTGCATGTGAGTCTGTTTAGAGAACATGATTCAGAACAGCTGCCACTCCCCAATAATTGACTTAGAAAATCATGTTAAACTTAAAAGTATCCTGGATCACACAGAAACTACTTTTAAAAATCACATTTTTATACTAATTATTTTCTCTGGCTTTTCATACATTTCTGCATATTTTTAAATTTTTTTATAAATTTTCTTTGAAAACAGCTTTAAGTATTATCATATAGCCAACAAGTAAACATTCTTTGAGACTGTGAGTTCTCAATCACTGTACATGGTATTTCACCCTTAATCAGGTTTTAAAATATTTTTTACCTGCCCTGTCAGCTGTGGCTTAGATGGTTGGGCATCATCCTGCAAGGCAAAAGTTCCCAGTTCGATTCCGAGTCAGGGCACATGCCTGTGCTGCTGGTTTGGTCCCTGGTCAGGGAGTATGTGAGAGGCAACCAGTTGATGTTTCTCTCTCACGTTGATGTTTCTCTCCCTCTCTTTCTCCCTCCCCTCCCCTCTCTCTAAAAATAAGTAAACGAAATGTTAAAAAAATAAATAAAATATTTTTATCGTTTCCCGGGAAATAGCTATATGAGTATATATTATCTACTCTAAAGCGCAGAGTTGTCTCCAAGGCTTCATCACATCATAATCTGAGAGATAGTGCATGATTTTAAAGAAGGAGTTTTTTTACTGATAAAAAATTAAAAGTTATAAAAATCATCAGCTTACCTAATTCTCAACCAGGAGTTTATTTTTGTCATGTTTAGAGCTAAAAAGGAAATACGTTTATATCTACTATATGTTAGGTCACTTTCTTTTTGCTGAAGATTTATTTCATTTTCTTTTTTTTTTTTATCTTTGATTTATTTCATTTTCAGCCACCTACTCTGGCTTCCCTTCTTAACAAATTTTTTCTTAAAAAGTTACTGCCAGATAAAACTGTCACTGGCAGAATGCAGGACAAAATTGCTCTGCATCCCCTCCTCCTTTCAAATCAGGACATTCTCAGTTTTAATGCTTCTTTTGCAAAGATAGTTAGGAAAAAATAATTGTATTAGAATTTTTCTCCAAGGGCAAAACAGTCATAAGAAATAGTCATTAGTTTCCGTGGCCACTCAAATATTGCCTTCCTGGAATGTAAGACATCCGCTGGTTCCGGATTGTCTCCTCAGAGATTCACATTTTTGATCAATATCATCGTTCACCTTTTGAAGTAAGTCATATACACTGTTCCAGGGAGGACCCGCACTTTTCAAAAGGGACCCACTGTAACTTTTGTTCTTTCATTTCACAATTTTTCATGTTATAATAAATTACTTTATTCTCCAGAGTCTCAAACAACTGAATTTCATAATCTTTTATGAAGACTAAATTTTGACCAAGGTCACCATCCTTGGGTACATAACTTTTCTAAGTAAGTAACTCATGAATTCTTAACGTAGGCATTGAACACCCAGAGGACAGATCACTTGTCGTTATTACACAATATATTTCTTCTTGCTTAGATAAAAGTAAACTCTAAAAATAAATCTTCCTCAGAACTACTTCCCCTGTAGTATTAAGAAAGTAAATACCCCGGACAAAAATTTTTAAAACTTTATAGTTCAGACCCTGGGCTTGTGTTTAGTGAAAATATTCGACCTTGATTGTCCATAAAGTTTTTGTGATTTTCTTGTTGTTTTTCTTAATGTCTGAGCCACTTAATCCCTCATCACTCTTAGCACCTGAATATCCCATTTGTCTCCTTTTAGGCCCCATCATGAAAACCTATTGTGTTTCACAACCTAGGTTATTTGGGTTTTCAATTTTAAGTCAGATGAACCACATCTGTTCTATGTGGGTCAGTCAAAATTAAGTACAGAAGTCTCCATGTACCAAAATTGGTACTATTCTGCCTTATGATTATGGAATTAAATTAACCTGAGTCTTAAGCACTGTAAGTCTTTTGGCATTATTTTTTTAGTACAAAAGCAATTGTTGAGAAATTGCATAGATTTAATACCTTTCTCTTTACCTCTTTTGGTATTTTTTGTTGGAATGATCAGTGGTTCTCAAAGTATGGCCCCTGGACCAGCAGTACCAGCATTGCTTGGGAACTTGTCAGAGACACAAATTCCTGGGCCCCACCCCAGACCTACTGAACTGGAAACTCCAAGGGGTGGGACCTGACAACCTGTGTTATGACAAACCCTCCAGGAGGTTCTTTTACACTCTCAAGTGGAGAAACACTGGAATGGGCATTGAGAGATTGGTAACAAATAGCACATTGACATTTGTTCTTAACAATTTCCTTAGTTATAAACTTTTGAGTTCTTAATAACTGCCTAACTTATAAACACTCATATTTATGTTAAAGCACATAGAAAAAGTATATCTTCTTATTTAAAGAAAATGCTTGATGTTTATGATGTTCAGATGCTATTTTTAAACAAAATATGTGCACAACTGAAAACTGAAATGTCAGGGGCTTGAGGGGGTGGCTAGTAACACGATGGAGTCTCACTTTATATCATATCCATTCTGCAAGTCTATTTTTAAAGTTAAGAAGAAAACACAGCATGAAGAGGCTCTTTGTTATATACAAGCATTCCCGAGTGCTTTTAAAAACATTTCCTGATGGAATCGTTATTAAACCAGTTAAAGAGCACAGAGATCTAAGGTGTTAACTGTCACTGTTACATTTGATGATTACTGAATTATAATGGCGCCACTTTTTTCTCTCTACGTGGCTGAGTGGACTGTGCAGGTCAGCATGAACAGAGCTGTGAAGACCTTAAGGCAGAGGTGGTGGCTACCTCTCCACCAGAATTTGCACCTTGCCTTACACAGCACAGAAAATCGCTAGAAAATCACTGCCTAATAATGAGCCACATTGCACAGCACTCCTTCCATTTACGGAGGCTCATATGACTAGTTCTCATAAACGAAACATGATTGAAAGAGATGAGGGTTATTTTCAAGTCTTTTTCTTTCCTCTCTTCCTTTTCTCAGTAATCAAGGAAACCATAAAAAACACTGGGACCACTAGACTGGACAGGGCCTAGGTCTGTAATCACCAGGTAGAAGAAAGCTATCTTCAGACCAGAAATACCCTCGCTAGACTCTTAAGTGAATGAAAAATAATTGTTGAATCATGAAAATTCTAGAGGTTATCTTTCATAACAGGATACCTTAGTTAATATAAGGCTTATATGCCTTTTTTTAAAAAAGGACAAATTCCACTATCTCATATCACAAAACATCACACGCACATTGTGATGGTTAAGTATGTGTGTCACCTTGACCAGGCCACAGTGCACCTAGGTAACTGGCCAAACCTTTTTTTCTGTATGTGTCTGTGAGGGTGTGTTTGGATAAGATTAATGTTTGAATCCATAGACTGAGAAAAGCAAATTGTCCTCCCCAGTGTGGGTGGGCATCATTCAATCCACTGAGGATCCGAGCAGCACAAGGAGGAGAAAGTAAGAATTATTGCTCTGTCTGCTTTCTGAGCTGGGGCATCAGTCTCCTGCACTCACACCATCGTCATCGGTGGTCCTCAGGCCTTTGGGCTTGGACAGGAGATTGTGAGTCTTCTCAGCCTCCATAACTGAATAAGCCAATTGGTTATAATAAATCTGTCTCTCTCTCTCTCCTTCCCTCTCTGAAGAATTCTAATACATACATGGAATGTTAAAAATTGGGGGGGGGGGATTGTAAGTGAAGAACTAATTTTTATGATGGTAAAACTGAGACCCCCTAGAAGGTTGTGGATACCAACACCCCAGATAACTCAACACATCTGGTTTAACCCACTTTTTTTTCTTGCTGGAAAAAAGCTCACTGAAGTTACAGCAAAGGCTTCTTTAAGTGTCTTGATTACTATAGTTTCATAACCAGTCATGAAATCATGTAGTATGAGTTCTCCAGCTTTGTTCTTCCTTTTTAATATTGTGTTGCTTAGGCTCAGTTCTTTGCATTTCCATACAAATTTTTTAAAAGTGTGTTGATAGCTTTTACAAAGGTTTCTGGGAATTTAATTGAAACTGAATTGACTCTGTTGTTTAGTTGGGAAGAACTGAGATCTTTCCCAAACTGAACCTTTCTATCCAGGAGTGAGAAATATTGCCCAATTTATTTAAGTCTTCTTTGACTACTTTCATCAGTGCTTTGTAGTTTTTCACATGCAGATCCATGGTAGATTTTGTCAGACTTAATCTTAAGTCCTTCTATGTTTGGGGTGATTATGAATGGTATTTTTTTAAAGTTTCAAATTCTAATTGTTTGTTGCTGTAATACAGAGCAGGAATTGACTTGCATCCATTAACCTTGTACCCTGTGATCTTGCTGGACTCCCTTATTTGTTCCAAGTGGATTTGTTTTTGTAGATTCTTTGGAGTTTCCTACATAAAGTATATCATCTGCGAGTAAAAGCAGTTTTATTTCTTCATTTCATTTGTTTATTATTTGTTTGTTTGTTTGTTTATTTATAACTCACTGATTCTCTTCCACCTCAACTGAACCTTGTTTGGTAGCATTTCTGCAGCCCATACCAACCCCCATGTTCTTCCCTCTCAGAGTATTGTCCTTCTTCCTGTTCTCTCCAACCTCGTTGTCACGTTCCTCCACCTTACTTAGCTCCTCTCATTTCACCTTTTCAAATGCCCCGACTTTCCAATTCCCACTGGCAGTGCTTCCAGCAATAACCAAAGTATTCTGTTGTGCTTTTCTCCTTTCCAGACACGATTACCAAACTGCAATCATTCACTCATCTCTTTGACCACAGAACGGCAAATTGAATGTAAACAATAAGAGTTCTTCATAGTAAAAGTTCAGACACTAATTGCACAGTATTCCTAAAAATGCCACCAGTGGAACTCTGTGGTCTGTCATGGAAGTGTATGCATTCCATCAGGACCAGCTGGAAGAACTGAGCATAGCCTCATTCTCAACTTAACAGCAAAAAAACTAAGTACCTCAGTCCATTATGTACCCAGTGTGACCAAACTAGCAGATTTCCATAAAAACCAATCTAAGAAATGAAAAAAGAAAAGCCCACAGGAAGTGTACCTTACACACACCATCTAGCTCCCACTGGATTACCCCTCATTCCCTCTTCTGCCTTCTGGTTTGGTTCCAGTCCTGCTGTCGGAACTCATGTCCGTGGCTTCTCATGGTTTCCCCACTAGTTAGCAAGCATAATTAGAATAAGGCACCTACCCTTTCATAGCTCCCTTGCTGCAAATTTCAAGATATTTTTAGACAATGTACTATATGGCTTTTTCCCTCTATACACTCTAGAATTTTAATTATACAAAGTGCTTGCTCTGACATTCTTGCTTTTTTTTTTTTTTTTTTTACAAAGAGCAAAATCCAGAGCTAAAACATGTTTGTTTCTCTTAATCAGTATATTCTTAATCCTTTCCTGTTTATAGCTTTACAGAAGAACCCTTTGGGAGCTGCTTTGCTGCTTAATATCTAAGCCAAGGCTATCTAGGGAGCATGGGCTATTTATTTCCATAGTTTCTATATTTAGCACTTGGATTTTTTTTACAGTCCCCCCACCCCTAAACACTTTAAAATTCCCTTTTCTTTAGCAGTTTTGAATCCTCCATCTATCTCTCCCACAAGCAAGATTCTTACCTAACTATGCATTTTCTTCTTGAATTCTCTTTCAGGGGACTCCCATCCTACCTCTTTGATTTCTTTCTGGAAAGGACGGAAATTTCTCTTTGGAACTTGAAGAAGTCTCCAGGGACACAGCTCCTGCCACTGCCCCTTTCTTTGGGGGAAGGAACATGCTCCTAGTCATCTTCCCTGGGCAACTGTCAAGTGCAATTTGAGCTCCTGGGGCAGGGAAATGCTTTTCACCCCAAAAGGCCATGGGTTTATTTAATGGGTCAATTAAAAATGAACATTAGTTATATTTTAAAGCAGGTTAAGAGTTCTGGGACAAAACTTTGCTTGTCACTGCCTTGATTAATGTAAGATTATGAAGGTGTTATGTTTAATAGTTCAAATAATAACTAATCATTACTTTGGGAAAAGGCATGATGTGGGCTGGGTAAACTAAAAAGAAGAGAATATTAGAAAACATTATCAATCAAATCTTGATTATCTCAAGGGCCCTACTCTGATGCACATTCCTTATATTTCATTCTCATCAATGAGGAAAGAACAAGGTCAGCACAACATTCTTAAAATTTCAAAGTCATAGTAATTAATTATTCAAGCCTTGAAAATAAGATAGGCTTAATTCTATCAAGTGTAGGCCTTCTATCATGGATAAATAGGAAAGGTTGAGTTGCAGAGTCAGGCACGACTGAGGAAGTACACGGAAGAGTGAAATCTGTCATTAGAAAAAGGTCAAAATTAGGCCCACGACTATAGGATAACATTTTAAATAGTTTGGCTGCCTCCATCTTTATAATGTCAGGCAGTGATATTCACTGTTGTTTTCTTTTTAAAAAGGTAATAATAGAAGTCTGGGACACTTTTAAACTTCTTTTAAAACTTGGTATCCTGCCCTGATCTAATGCCAAACATGAATATCCTTGTTCTCCCAAATTTATACCAGAACCATTAACTTCACCAGACTCTTCAAAGCAGAAACTGTTACAGGAAAAACTCCCAGAAACTCGGTTCTTCTCGCCAATGCAGTAAAGAATTAGCAAGTCTATTAGTGTGCAAGCAGGGTTTATTGGTGATCCTTTCTCATGGAAGAGAATGGACCTAGTTAAGGCAGGGGTTGAGGGATGAAGGGCATAGTAGGGTAAGGGCGGTGAAAGTAAGGGTGTCTAAAGGCCAGGATGGCAAGAGTAGGGGTAGTGGGAGAGGCTGGGCAGCCAGAGATCCAAGAGAGCCAAGAGTGCCAAACCCGAGAGTCCTTTTTTTCTGAGGACTTATATTCTTGGTGGGATGGTGGTGAAGAAGTTACATATTGATTGACAGGTAAAGGTGGTGCCAGCTTTCTATGGGGGATGTGACTACCCAAAGATGTTAATGGTTTTCTTCCTTTGGGCACTGTGGAACCTCTCCCACCTTTCAGGACTTGGGGTGAAAGCACAGTTTCAAAGGCTTTCTTTCCCAGATAATGAAAAACATATATAGAATTTCAAGGACTTCCCTCCTCCCGTGTTAGCACGGTGTTTCCTGTGATGTTGGAACACCTGGCAATATTATCAGACCAGGCTCAGGATGCTGAGTTAGTGGGTGAGACATGTCTCCCTTCTCCTCCCTGCCTTGGTTTACTATTTATCCTACCCTACCTGACAAAACCATGCCAACCTCTCTCTTCTGTTATTTTAGATGCTTGAGGAAGGCTTTACTATAAAAGTTTGACGAGAATTGGGGGGAAAGGAAATGGCTACATCACGAAAAGAATGTGGTCTGTGTTTTGCAGAATACCTCTACTCTCCTTTGTGCTTGAGAAAGTCTTAGGGAGAGAACTAACTGGCTTTTGCTCAGCTCATTTTCAGATTCTCAAAAGACCAACATTTCTCCATAGGCAGTAATTTTGCTGCACACAGCTCCCCTCTCCAGCCCTAGACATTTGGCAAAGTCTGGAGATATTTTGGTCTGTCAGTCTGGCGGGGTGCTATGGCATCTTATGGGTAGAGGCACAGGTGCTGCTGAACATCTTCCAATGGCCAGGACAGCCCCTGTAACAGTGGGAGGGTCAGGTGCACTGACCCCAAAGGGCGTCTGGTCAGGCGACTGATATTACCTGCCACTGAAGACATCTGATCTCACAAGCTGGAAGAGGGAAGCTGTTGCTAATTAATATGTTTGTAATTAAAAATATGATACTTTTAAACATCAAGCCTGATGAATTTTTAGCTCCTTTTTAGGTGTAGCAACATTCCACCATATTCACCAAGAACATCAAAGTTCTAAACCTGTGCTTTGTCTCCTGACGTGAACAATATATAATGTCAATCAGAGGTACCAACAGATGAGAACACAAAAGGAGATAAAGAGCGAAAGGTACTCAAGTTTCAAGCTGCAATTTTTTTCAAATCCTTCAGATGCATGTGTCCAGACATAAAAATCCACAGAGCAAACAACCCAGCTCATTCCTTTTTCCTACTAAGGCGCAGTGAAGAGCAAAAGAAGAGTTGACTTTGATAATTTTAAAGCTTCTTTGTTTTTCTCTAAAAACTCTAAAAATATGGAGAGTGAGCATACAGTGTACCAAGAATGCTAAAAACTAAATGTCAGTGTGCTTGGAGTAGTTTTCTGCTTTTAATTGCCTTAAGTCTTTATAAGAAGAAAGCAAAAATTGTTAAGAAACACAAATTCCTTTCAGCATACCAAATCTGTATCAACTGTGCCCACATTTACCAACCTTTATATCTCCCTCTAACTGTGCCTGAATGTTCAAACATTTGCCTGAAGCGAATACCTTCTCCCTCCTTCACACATGCATTCCTACAAAAACCACTCAAAACGAAAACAGACAAGTTAGAGACAGTTGCTTTTTCACCACCTGATTTTCATTGGGCTTAACAAGATTCATTCTAAGGTCTTGGTAGCCCTGCTTTGTGGGTTTAACTAAGTTGGGGTGGGGCCAAGAGAGGAGACACTGTGGAGGACATTTGGGGAAGAGGGAACTAACTGTGCAGAGGTAGGGAGGTATAAGAGTTTATGAATGACTTCCTCAGCTGCCTAGAACAGAGGCACCAGAATGCCAGGAGCTGAGGCTGAAGACCAAGTCCACAAAGGGTTCAAATGGCATCAGAACTAGAACTTCGGCGTGAAAGGGCATGAATTTACACAAAGAAAAAGCCAGAGCATCATGTAATGAGGAAATCAAACTTTAGCTCAGACCCCACAAATAAAGCAACTGTTTCCAGCCAAGAAGGGGGAATGAAATGTTCCTGTTGAAACTTATGAGCAAATAAGAAGGGGGACTAAGAACAGGGTGCCCAGCTGACGCAAACTACACAACCAAACAAACCCACAAAACTCATCTCTCGGGTTGGTTAGTAAAGCTAGAAGCCACATCTGGCAGTGCATTCTGGAGGAAAGTCAAGCCTCTTTATGCACTGCACTTGGAGTATTCACAGACTCAAAGAAAAAGAATTAGGACCAGGAGCCCCACAACAAAACAAACATCAGCTGCAAAAAAAACAACCTTTGCATCTAGCATCCTGGAAAAGAAATGGCATTGAGTCTCACAGAGGAGAATTAGCAAAACTATGGCAGAGCAAAAAGAAGCTCAGATCAGTAGAGAAAGGGGCAGCTTCTCTTGCTGACATGGCCAGTTTCTCAAGACATTGGACGTGGGGGGTGGGGGGTTGAGAAGAATTCTGTGGTATAGTATAATGAGTTCGTAGTTGGTATGAGATCTTACTTATGGATTACTAAAAAGTTGGTAGACATCATTCTATAGTGTATGTTTATTCATTCTGAACAAATGCTTTTGCTGTCTGCATAAGTCCCCAAAATAAAGAATCACTTAAGGCACTGATAAATAATACAGAGATGTGCACAGGAAGGACTGTATCTCATAACAGCCATTAGGTAACCAGAGGGAAAGGCACTAGACGAAATTCTGTCTCAGGGATGTGGATTTCTAACTGTTACAGCATACCAAAGAGTCTAGAAGCATGTTAAATGGCCCATTTGAAATCATTAATAGTTTTATAAATAAGGTGAGAAAGTGTACAAAATTATCATTTTTAGAATTTTAAGGATAATTCTAGTGGTAGGGAAATAACAAAGAGGAAGGAGCAGTCGGGAACTCCTAGTGCTTCTCAGAGTGTGGGGCCCAGTCCAGCAGCAGCGTCACCTGGGAACTGGTTAGAAATGCAAATTCCTGGGTCTTGTCTGAGTCCTGCTGAATCAGAATGTCTTGCAGTGGAGCCCAGAAATTCTACAAGCCCCCACTCCCCGCCTCAGAGAATATTGATGCAGACTCTGGTTTGGGAACTGCTGACCTGATGTTGCTTTGCCAAATGTGATCTGGTGGACCAGCAGCATCTGCCATCCCCCAAGAGCTGGTTAGAAATGCAGAATCTCAGACCCCACCCGGACCTAATGAGTCAGAATCTGTGTATTATCCAGAGCCCAGGTGCTTGGTACATTAGAAAAGCTAGACTAGGAGAGGAATAGTAACACCCTAAAAGAGAGAGTCTCTGTGGAAATGGGGAGGGGGTGCAGCCCGGAGGAAAATTTGAGGACATTAATGCATGGCTCTGCCAGCGCTCATAATCCGTTTGTATAAAACTACCCCTCAGATACCACGTGGACTGGGTTTACTGGATAGCTGGAACTTGAGGGTCCCCAGGGTCAACAGTAGCTGAATAATAAAGACTTTCACCCTGTGGGGCTCCACATCGGCCTCTCTAACTGTCCTCTTCTTCAAAATGTTTACATTTTTTGAAAGGTTTTATATGAAGTCATTAATATAACACTTCCAATGAGTTTTGGATCTCTTTTTGGGGGAACAGCAGGCTGGAGCCAAGGGTGCCATGGGAGCCAGCTAAGAAACAGAGATGGGATTTGATGGGAAGACATTAGACCCAGTACAGGGTTTATTTGCAGGGTGGCTCAGGGCTATGCAGGCTTGCCAGCAGCAGATCAACAGTTTACAGGAGTGCTGACAGGCTGACAGAGTGTGGATTCCTGTAGAGAAGGCAAAGTTCAGCCTGGGAGACAGAACCCAGCAGGTGAGAGACACCTGCTGTCTCTCGCCATAAAATGTGGTCCAGCCTGATTTCCCTTGCCAAAAATCCATGAAGGGCTATGATGATTAAGTGGAGAGTCAAAAAAAAAAGAAAATGCAGACCAGCTCATCTTCTTCCTTATTTTGTTTTAATTGGGAACTATTTCCAGTTTCTCTCAGATCACTGATCATTAACAAGCCAACGAACATATGTGTTGTACCTATAAACCAGGTTTAGAGATATATATTCCTACTCTAAGGCTTACGCAAGACTTACAGAGGAACTCACTATTAATGAAAACTCCGTGCAAGTGAGATAGATGAATATCGCACTGCGAATGATCGACTACTTCTTTGAGTCATCACAAAGACAAACCTCGAAATTCTCAGGGCTCCAGAGGAAACATAAAATGTTAGTTCTCTCCAGCTGGTGTCACTGAAGACTCTCTGTCCCACCAGATCTTTCAGTGCACTCTCGGAAAGCATGGGGAAGCAGCAAACTGCAGTGGTTGCTGCCTCAGTGATTGTTATCACAGGTCTGGAGTCAGAATGGCCAGGTCTGAATCCTCACACTGTAACCTACGGCTCTGGGACCAAGTGCAAGTTATTGAACTTCATTGTACTTCAGTTTTTCCCTATGTAAAATAAAGATAATAGTTCCTACTTTATAAAGTCATCATAAATATTAAATGAAATATTAAATGAGCTAATGTATGCAAAATACTTGGTGCAGGAAATAGCACATAGCAGGTCATCAATAAATGTCAACTATCATTATTGCCAAAGGTGCAATTTGATAGTACAAACTGTCCCATGAAAGGTTAACATGTACATTAATAAATGAGAATGTCAGGTATGAATAAGTGCTGTTCAAAAAAAAGGTGGAAATTAAGGTGAAGGTATAAAGGATGCAGCTTTGGTTAGGAAAGTCCAGGATGGGAAGGCTGCTGTAAGCAAGCTAAATGCATGAGGAGAAGCAGCATCACCTTGGTGATCTGGAAGAAGAGACCTCAGGAGCCAAAAGCAGCAAAATGGTGCTCCAGAAACTACAAGGAGACAGAATTTCAAGGAAGAAGTCACCCATCAGCCATGTCAAGCAATGCTAAAGAGCCAAGTGAGATGAAAACTGAAGACGAGATGCTGGACATCAGTATCTGTGGTGAGAGCTTTTCAGCAGTGCTGAGGTGAGAACAGGAGGGAACAGGCAGAGACTCTAATGGAAGACCATTCTCTAAGAGTTCTGCTGGGAAGGGGAGCAGCAAAACCCAGGAATGTGTAGCTGATAGTGATTTCATGTGGGTCAAAAGGAAGTAACATGAGTAAAGGTACAGAGAAAAGAAGCATCCAGAAAAGTGTGCCAGGGCAGCAATCACAGTGGGACAGGGCAAGGAGAGAGGTCCACATGCAAGCATATGAGACCCAAGCATAATGTGAGACACAGCAGGGGATGGGTGTGAGGAGCCAGACTGGGTCACTGGCATCCCGCCTGAGTGTGGCAAGATGAAGAGCTTGAAAGAAGCAGCTATTAGATGACATCGCTTAAGATAAAAACAATGACCTTTCTGTTCCAGGACTCACAGTTGTAAAGGAGAAAGGCACCCTAGACATCTATGACATCATAGGAACATCTGGAATGAAGAATAATAGTATTTGGGTACATGTCATGTGCTGACAATTCATTTATAAAGGGGAGATGCTCTTTTAAGTGTCAAAACTAGAGTTTAACAGTATATTAAAATCCTTGAAAATGTATAAAAGAGATCTATATTTAGCAAATAATCCTTAAAACATAATCCTTGTCCTGGGAAATATGAAATAGGAAATCTAAAGGGCCCAGAACACTGGCAGGAACTTTAAAGTCTGTAGTAGAAAGCCTCCACATGTCATCTACTATTTTTCTCAAGTGACAGTTTGTGGCTGAGCCTTGGAAAGGGAAGGGGCCTTGACAAGAATTCCGAAGGACAGTTCCAAAGACAGTGTTTAACCAGAATTATCATTTAAGTAGACACAGAGGTGTGGAGAGATAATATGTAAGAAATTCAGCAGGAGAAGCCATGCTGGAAATAGAATGGTTAGCATTTACTGAACACAAGCTATGCACACCAGACCCCATGCAAAGCCCCCTTTGGGCATTAACAGTTGCATTAATGTTTTAATATTCATAGCATTCTTATCCCTGTTTCACAGACAAGGACACAGAATCTAGGAGATAAGTAACTTGCCCAAAGTTATTCATGCACTTGTTATTGAGAAAAGTCATGACAACAAAGCTTCAGTGAGAAGAGAGCCGACCGTTAAATCACCAAAAACAAAAGGACAGAGTTTTTGTGAATCTGGATAAGTGCAGTGTGGGTGTGGAGAGAGAGCAAGCAGAGATGAGGTCAAGGTGCAGGTGGGCTGAAAGCCAGTCCCATAATTAATTCTGTAGCACAGCCAGTCTGCTGATGGTGTAACTCTTAATGGAAGGTTGGCAGGCAACACTGGGCCGAAGTGGGGCTCTGGGAGCAAATGAGCTTGTCCTGCTGGAAGGTGGAGGATGAATTACCTCTCCAGTGCACTGCCTCTATAATTGCATTGCCTCCCATCCCCGATGAATGCTCTCTCCTACTTCCTCCAGCTCAGTGATAAATAAGATTGAGGAACAATCCACAGAAGGAGCAGGTGACAGCTTATCACTGTGATCAACACCATCTTTTTTCTTTCATGTACTACCGATGTGAGTGTGAAGTGACACAGACACTTTGGGGAACTTTTGGAGTTTCTAATAAAGTGAAATAGATACCCACCCTATGACTCAAATCCAATCCTAGGTAATTACCCAAGAGAAATAAAAACTTATGTCCACAAAAAAGACATACTCAATATTATTCATAGCAGCTTAAATCAAAATAGCTCAAAACTAAAAACAACCCAGACACCCATCATTTGGAGAGTGGACAAATGGTGGTAAACTCACACACAAGAATACTTCACGTCAATACAAAGGAGTGACACAACATGCAGCAACATGGATGAATCTTAAAAACATTAATGTTGAGTGAAAGAAGCCTCACACATAAAAATACGCTATGTGATTTCACTTAGATGAAGGGCATGACTAGGCAAAACTGAGCTGGGAGATAGGACCCTAGCCATCTCTGGTATTCGTGTGCATGCAGAGGTAGTGAGGAGAGGCATCTCCTAGTAGAGGGCAAAAGAGAACTTTCTAGGACCATATTCTACCTAGATCTATGTTATGGTAATGCAGCTGTATACATCTGTCAAAATTCATTCAGTGATATATTTGAAGTTTGCACATTTTACTGTACATAAATTATAACTCAAAGAAGAACCATTAATGTTTACAATAAAAATGTTTTACATAGTCCTTGTTCTGATATCTGGGTGAAATAAATCTCTTTATTGATGACCTTTAAGTTTATTATCTTGTCTCAGCTCTGTCAGTTAGGCTTGGGACCATTACCGCACATCCCAAAATGCAAAGAGAATCAACAAAACAGAGAACCCACACCAGAGCTGTACTTCCTACTCAATCATTATTCCAAAAATTTGCCACTTTATTGCCTTCTCCAGAAAGAGCTTATTAATAAAAAGGCATACGTGTCATTAACCCTAATAAAATGATTATGATGCTGGGGCTCCATGGGCAGGAAATACTCCCACAGAAAAACAGGACAGTACTTGAGCTTTCCCTTAGATGTGCTGAGCTCCAAGAATAATTAACATGCCTCTCATTGTTAAAAATCCTGCTTTTAAATTTTTTCGAATCATGTAAATGTAGTACTTATCAATCAAATTTAATAAATTTAAGTGTTTGGAAATAGAAACAAAGAGCCCCTGTTATTTCTTAGAACTGGGAATCACTCAGGAAGGACCACCCCCTACATCACTGACTCTCTGATGTATCTAGCTCCTTGGGAACCAGAACCTTGGTCGCGGGCACCTGATCAGGCTTTGGCAGCCCTTATTTCACTGCTCACCTTCCCTCCAGCTCCTAGAAAAGGCCACAACATGCAAAAATGAGCGTATCTCCTCCTGGTGAAGAACTTTGTGGTTTGAAATGACAGAAAGTCTTATTCACTTAATTACTCTTTTTCATCTTGATTACATTAAAAAAAACCTTAAAAGAGTATATGTGCTTAAGTCTTAAGCATAGTTTGCTGACTAAGAAAAGAGGCCCCCACTTCCGGCCAAGATGGAGGCGTAGGTAGACACACTGTGCCTCCTCACACAACCAAGAGAAGGACAACAACAAATATTAAAACAAAAACAACCAGAGCTCACAGAAAATCGAACTATGTGGAAGTCTGACAATCAAGGAGTTAAAGAAGAAACATTCACCCAGACTGGTAGGAAGGGCGGAGATGGACAGCCAAGCAGAGAGGACTCGACGCAGGGCAGCGGCTGGCAGATCCGGGCAGGCAAGGTGCGGTGGGCGGACCAGGTGAGATTGCTGCTGGCGGATTGGGCCGTCCCACACCCACGTGCGGATAAACCAAAAGGAACACCTGGGGAGCGAAACAGACTCCGCAAACCAGAGTTCTAGCGCGGTGAAATAAAGCCTCAAAGACTCTGATTGAAAACTCCTGTGGGGGTTGAGGCGGCGGCAGCAGGAGAAACTCCCGGACTCACAGGAGAGCTCGTTGGAGAGACCCACAGGGTCCTAGAGCGTACACAAGCACACCCACCTGGGAATCAGCACCAGAAGGGCCCAATTTGACGGTGGGTAGTGCGGAAAGTCACTGAAAACCAGCAGAGAGCAGGGCAAGCACCATTGTTCCCTCTCAGACCCCTTCCCCACAAACAGCGTCACAACACAGTAACGTGGCTGCCCCTCCCTGGTGAACACCTAAGGCTCCACCCCTTACTACGTAACAGGCGCGCCAAGACAACAAAAATGGTCCAAATGAATGAACAGATCAAAACTCCAGAAAAAATACAACTAAGCGACGAAGAGATAGCCAACCTATCAGATGCACAGTTCAAAACACTGGTAATCAAGATGCTCAGACTTGGTTGAATTTGGTCACAAATTAGATGAACAAATGAAGGCTATGATAAGGAAAATGAAGGCAAATGTACAGGGAACCAACAGTGATGGGAAGAAAAATGGGACTCAAATCAATGGTGTGGACCAGAAGAAAGAAAGAAACATTCAACCAGAACACAATGGAGAAACAAGAATTCAAAAAAACGAGGAGAGGCTTGGGAACCTCCAGGATGTCTTTAAACATTCCACTATCTGAATCATAGGGGTGCCAGAAGGAGAAGAGGAAGACCAAGAAATTGAAAACTTATTTGAACAAATAATGAAGGAGAACTTCCCCAATCTGGCAAAGGAAAGAGACTTCCAGGGAGTCCAGGAAGCTCAGAGAGTCCCAAAGAAGTTGGACCCAAGGAGGAACACACCAAGGCACATCATAATTACATTACCCAAGATGAAAGATAAGGAGAGAATCTTAAAAGCAGCAAGAGAAAAGGAGACAGTAACCTACAAAGGAGTGCCCATAAGACTGTCAGCTGAATTCTCAAAGGTAACCTTACAGGCAAGAAGGGGCTGGCAAGAAGTATTCCAAGTCATGAAAGGCAAGGACCTACATCCAAGAATACTCTATCCAGCAAAGCTATCATTTAGAATGGAAGGACAGATAAAGTGCTTCCCAGATAAGGTCAAGTTTAAGGAGTTCATTATCACCAAGCCTTCATTATATGAAATGTTAAAGGGACTTATCTAAGAAAAAGAAGATCAAAAATGGAACAGTAAAATGACAACAAACTCACAGCTATTAACAACTGAACCTCAAACAGAAACAAAAACAAACTAAGCAAACAACTAGAACAGGCACAGAATCCCAGAAATGGAGATCACACAGAGGGTTATCATCAGGGGGGTGGGTGGGGAGAAGGGGGGAAAACAATACAAGAAATAAGAAGCATAAATGGTAGGTAGAAGATAGACAGGGGGAGGTTAAGAATAGTATAGGAAATGTAGAAGCCAAAGAACTTATACATATGACCCATGGACATGAACCAAAGAGGAGGAACGTGGGTGGGAAGGGGTGTGCATGGTGGAGGGGAGCAAAGGGGGAAAATGGGACAACTGTAAGAGCATAATCAATAAAATATATTTTTTAAAAAAGAAAAGAGGCCTCTTTGGGAAAGAAATTACATATCTGAATTAACTTCCCTGTTAAGGACGATATGAAATACTTCAGGCATTAGGGGTAATTTTGCAAAAAAAAAAAAAAAAATTAAATTACTCAAACCCATACTGAAACTCAAGTGTCCTTTAGTTTTAGCAAATGTCATAAAATTATAGTTATGAGGTTTTAAAAGTCTCAGATGTATCTTACAAGTGATACTTCAAGTTTAATTTCATGAAATTGGAGATTTCAACTGATGCCTTATTTCAAAAACAATTCCACAGTTCAGTTAGAATTTACAAAATTCAGCATGGATGCTCTCAAAGGCTAAGAAATGAATATTTTCAAGACAATTCATCACTAGATAGAAAAAAGATACTCTAATT
>VMDR010006508.1:0-45088 GCA_007922815.1 Macrotus californicus | reverse complement strand
GTTATGGTTTTTCTTCCCTGTACCTTTTCCTCCATTCTCCCACCTCCCACCCCCTCCCCACCGAAATCTGTCCATATGATCTCCATTTCTCTGATTTTATTCCTGTTCTGGTTGTTTGCTTAGTTTTTGTTTTCATTGTTTTCCTTTTCTTTTAGGTTCATTTGTTGATAGTTGTGAGTTTGTTGTCATTTTACTGTTCCTATTTTTGATCTTCTTTTTCTTAGATAAGTTCCTTTAACATTTCGTATAATAAGGGCTTGGTGATGATGAACTCCTTGAACTTGACCTTATCTGGGAAGCACTTTATCTGCCCTCCCATTCTAAATGATAGCTTTGCTGGATAGAGTAATTTTGGGTCTAGGCCCTTGCCTTTCATGACTTTGAATACTTCTTTCCAGCCCCTTCTTGCCTGCAAAGTTTCTTTTGAGAAATCAGCTGATAGCCTTATGGTCACTCCTTTATAGGTAACTCCTCTTGCTACTTTTAAGATTCTCTCTTTATCTTTCATCTTGGGTAACTTAATGATGATGTGCCTTGGTGTGTTCCTCTTTGGACCCAACTTCTTTGGGACTCTCTGGTCTTCCTGTACTTTCTGGAAGTTTATTTTCCTTTGCCAGATTGGGGAAGTTCTCCTTCATTGTGTTTTCAAATAAATTTTCAATTTCTTGCTCTTCCTCTTCTCCTGGCACCGCTATGATTTAGATATTGAAATATTTAAAGTTGTCCCAGAGGTTCCTAAGCTTCTCTTCATTTTTTTGAATTCTTGTTCCTTCATTCTGTTCCAGTTGGATGTTTATTTCTTCCTTTTGTTCCAAATTGTTGCTTTGAGTCCTGGTTTCTTTTGTGTCACTGTTGGCTCCCTGAATATATTGCTTTATTTCATTTTGGGTATCCTTCATTTGTTCTTTCATTTTCCAACCAAGCTCAATCATTTCTGTGAGCATTTTGATTACCAGGGCTTTAAATTCTCCATCAGATAGGTTGGCAACCTCCTCCTCGCTTATTTCTCTTTCTGAAGTTTTGCTCTGTTCTTTCATTTGGGCCACATTTCTTTGTCTCCGCACACCTGTCAAGTTGTAAGGGGGCGGGGCCTTAGGTATTCACCAGGGCAGGCAACCCTCCTTGCTGCTCTGCAGTGCTGCCTGTGGGGGAGGGACCAGAGAGGGAACAGTGCAGCTCACCTGCTTGGCTCTAGCCTCACTTTCCAACAGACTCTCCTGTGAGACTGGGAGTTTCTCCTACCGAGGCAACCCCCGCCCTAGTCCACAGTCAGCTCTGAGGCTCAGTTTCCCCTTCAGCCAGGCCTGCCCTTGCAGTCCACCACCTTGCCGCAGGTTCTTACCACTCCGGTTTGTCTTTTTGTTTCTTTAACTCCTTAGTTGTCGGAGTTCTGTGCAGTTTGATTTTCTGGCGCATCTGGTTGTTTATTGATTTTAGATTGGTTGTTATCCTCCTTTTGGTTGTGCGAGGAAGTGAAGGGTTTCTACCTACGCCTTCATCTTGGCCAGAACTCCCCTTTTAAATCTTTCAGTAAAAATAATTCCCCTTTTCCTATTGACTGATGTATATTTTTTAATTCATTAGTCTTTTTGGCATAAACATGTGACAAAGCAAGTAGAATTGTTGCTAACTCCAGCAGCTCTAGTTGTTCTAGAGATGTTTCCACCAGTGTTTCCTACATACTCCTCTATTTAGGAAGTGATATTTTCAAAAAATTGCATATCTTAAAATTTAAATAGTTGTAAAGCCTCTTAAAAACATTGAAAATTGTCCATATTTTCAAACATTTAAAATTTAAAATAAGAAATATTTAGGCCCTGCCTGGTGTGGCTCAGTGAATTGAGCACTGGCCTGCCAATGGAAAGGTCTCCAGTTTGATTCCCAGTCAGAGCACACCTGGATTGCAGGCCAGATCCTCACCTGGGGTGCACCAGAGGCAACCGACTAATGGTTTCTCTCCCTCTCTTCCTCCCTTTCTTCCCCTCTCTCTAAAAGTAAATAAATAAAAATTTAGAAAATATATTTAAGAATTATGGTTGTTTGAGGCTAAATATCTCCATGAACAGTAATAAGCGAAGCGTAAATGCAGTGTAATTACACAAAAAGATTTGTCATAATAAAAACAATACTAGCTATTTTTTGTATTATATGAAATAACTTTATAGTTATCTGTATGTTGCTCTGTTTCTCTCCCTAGATGAACATGTCAAACCTTTTATGCCAGAGAAAGCAAAAGAAATTATCATGTCCTTACAACAACCCGCAGTGTTCCGTAACATGGCTTCCGATTGGCCAGCACAGCACTGGACGGCGAAACACCTTTCCGAGCTCCTTCATGGCAAGCAGGTCCGATTCAGGATGGGAATGAACAGCACAGATACAGGTAGGACCATCAGTAATCACAACAGTAATGTCTCTTCAGTGGTTTCTTTATCTCTAGATATCCTTTATTTGTAATTTCCTCTTTGACCATTTGCAGATTGGGAATATTTTATTAGAAGTTCTAGAAGGACAGTTTGTGTTCAGATTGTTTTTTAAGAAGGAACAACCTATAGTTTATAATTTCAAGTAAAATGTTTGTGTTCATGTATATGGAAGGCACTTCATGAGTCATTGTTAATGCACTATTGTTACTGTTCCCTTGTGACTGAAAAGGACCAGTACCAGTCTCACAGTTGCTCCCAGTTTGACTCATGCAGAATGTGACCTTTGATTGGAGACTTCAGTCACTATTTGTAGTGCTCAGTCTTGGCTGAAATTTTATCTCTGCTTTAGCAGCTGCGTGACCTCTATTGCAGTGCGTAACTGTGAAACCTGTAAAGTGTAGTTTTTATTTTCTGAAGCAATTAGATTTTGCCAGCTCTCTCTCCTTCCCTAAAGACTTGTAACATTTTGATTTTTTGCCTATAGTCAGATAAAGCAATTGTTACCTCTAAAAAATAGTCAACTTAAAGGAAAGATGGCCTGGCTGTTTGATTGGAGTGTTGTCCCGTGCACTGGAATGTTGCAGGTTTAATTCCCGATCAGGGCACATGCCTAGGTTGCAAGTTCAATCCCCAGTTGGGGCATGTACCATAGGCAACAAGTGATCTCTCCCCACCCCCCATCCCACTTCCTCTCTGTCCAGGAGCAATAAAAAAATGTCCTCAGGCAAGCATAAAAAAATAATAATAATAAAGGAAAGAAATAGTGCTGTGTCAAATCTAAAAGAGTTCATAACCATTGGCTTCAGAATGTGTGCTTAACTTACATTTAAATATGGGTAAGTTTAGTAGTTTAGAAATTCAGTGTTTTAAGTATTGCTGGGAAGTGGCTCGTGAATATCCATTAATAACTGAGACGGAACTAGAAAATAACTCAGCTTCTCCAAGCTTCTTCTTTCACCTTGACCTTGTAGGAGATCTCATAGAATTATTAAGCAAGGTTAATACACCTGGAACTCTGTGGTATCTCATTCTGATTACAGACCAAAATGTTTACTGCATTTCAAAATTAAATGCTAGACCAGCGGCAGCTGAGTAACAGTCAGCTTATGCTTCTTGATTGTAGTCAAATACACTTCCACTTACTGAAGACAATAATTTGGAGAAACATAGGAATTGTAGGGTTTTTTTCCCATTCTGATTAGATTCCAAACGCAGTGCTACTACTAATAGCTAACAGTTATTGAGAGCTGTTGTGTCAGGCAGTGTTCTGCATGCTTTATACAGAGTAGCTCTGTTCATCTCCTTCAGACCCTCCTAGAATGGTACTGTTATCATCCTGTTTTGTAGATGATGCACAGTAATTTGACATTTTCAAGTTGATACTGAGCGTTAAAGAGAAAGTAGAGTATCTCAGTGATTGTGAGCAGCTCCTCTGAGTTTTTACTGAAGATATTTTGTTCTTTTTTTATGATGCAGATAAAATTCACATAATGTAAAATTCACCATTTTAAGTGTACCATGGCTTAGCATACTGACAGCGCTGGGCAGCCGCCACCACTGTCTAACTCTGGGACGTTTGCAGCGCCCCGTGAGCAGTCACCCGCTGTGCCACCTTCTCTGCAGCACCTGGCCGCCTCCGGTCCACTTTTCTGCTTTTACTGATTTGCCTATTCTGGGTACATCATATAAGTGGAAGCACACAATATGTCTCTGTACTCTCACTCAGCGTAGCATGCTTTCGAGATTCATCCAGGTTGTAGCCTGTGTCTGTACTTCATTTATTTTTATTGTTGAATAATATTCCACTATATGGGTATATCACACTTTGTCTGTTAATTAGTTGCTGGCCATTTGGGTTATTTCCACTTTTTGGCTATCATCAGTAAGGCTGCTGTGAACATTTATATACAGGTTTTTATGTGGACATATGCTTTCCTCTCTCTTGGGTTTATACCTAAAAATGGAACCTCAGAGTCATACAGTAACTTTGTGCTTAAACCTTTTGAGGAACTGCCACGCGGCTTCCCAAAGCAGTTGCACCCTTTTACATTCCCGCTGCAACGTGTGAGCACTCCAGTTTCTCTGTCCTTGCCAACACTTGTTCCAGTTTTGATTCTAGCCATCCTGGTGGCTGTGAATTATCTCATTATAGTTTTGGTATACAGTTCCCTGGACTAATGGTGTTCGGCATCTTTTCATACGCTTATTGACCACTTGGTATCTACTTTAGAGAACTGTCTATCTAGATCATTTGCCCGTTTTCTAATTGAGATTTTTCTCTTTTCTTTTTTTTTTTAAGATTTTATTCATTTATTTTTAGA
This sequence comes from Macrotus californicus, assembly GCA_007922815.1. Taxonomy (NCBI): domain Eukaryota; kingdom Metazoa; phylum Chordata; class Mammalia; order Chiroptera; family Phyllostomidae; genus Macrotus; species Macrotus californicus. The sequence continues at coordinate 40,341 of VMDR010006508.1, read as the reverse complement.
GAGAGGGGAAGGGAGGGAGAAAGAGAGGGAGAGAAACATCAGTGTGTGGCTGCCTCTCACTTGGCCCCCACTGGGGACCTGGCCCGCAACCCAGGCATGTGCCCCGACTGGGAATCGAACCAGTGACCCTCTGGTTCGCAGCCCGCGCGCTCAATCCACTGAGCTACACCAGCCAGGGCTTTTTTCTTTTTTTTTAATTGTATTTTTTTCCATTACCATTTATCCCCCTTATATTCCCTCCCTCCTGCAATCACCACACCGTTGTCCATGTCCAAGAGTCCTTTCTCCTTTTTGTTCTATGCCTCCGCCTCCTAACCTCCCCCTGGAGCTGTCATCTGCTCTGCATCTGTGAGTCTGTCTCTATTTTGCTTGTTTGTTCAATTCATTCGTTAGATTCCACATATGAATGAAATCACATGGTATTTGTTTTTCTCTGATGGTTTACTTCACTTAGCATAATCTTCTCCAGATCCATCCATGCTGTCACAAAGGGTAAAATTTTTCTTTTTTATGGCCAAGTAGTATTCCATTGTGTAAATGTCCCATAGTTGTTTCATCCACTCCTCTACCAATGGACAATTGAACTGCTTCCATATCTTCGTGATTGTAAATAATGCTGCAGTGAACATAAGGATTTTTAGGCTCTTTTGAATTAGCACTTCTGGTTTCTTTGGCTGTATTTCCAGAAGTAGGCTCTCTGAGTTGAAAGGCAGATCGATTTTTAACTTTTTGAGGTACCTCCATACTGCTTTCCACAGTGGCTGCACCAGTCTGCATTCCCACCAACAGTGCAAAAAGGTTCCCCTTTCTCCACATCCTCACCAGCACTTGTTGTTTGTTGATTTGTTTATGATGGCCATTCTGACAGGTGTGAGGTGGTATCTCATTGTGGCTTTAATTTGCATTTCTCTGGTGATTGGTGAAGTTGAGCATCTTTTCATGTGTCTATTGGCCATCTGATCTCTAATCTCTCCTGATCCACCCGCATCTCTGCCTTTTCTTATTTGCTTATGGTACAAAATTTTGCATTTAATTATATAATGTCTCAGATTCCCTGTTATTCTGGTTAAAGCTTTATCTTTGAATATATTCTAACTCAAGAATACTATCTATTTATGTTCCCACAAGTCTGAGCACAGTGCTAGTTACAAATTATGTACTTGATAAATGATTCTCAAATAAATGAGTTAAGGAATAAATGGACAGACTTTAAAATTACCACTGCCCATGTAATGATTCTGAGGATCTGTGTATGATACACATACAGCATAAAGCCAGAAAATTTTGAAAAGACATTTTTTTGTATTGTCTTTTTTTTTTTTAATCTAAAAAGTGGTTCTCAAACTTTTTGGTCTGAGGTTCCCTTTACACTTAAAAATTACTGAGTAGCCCAATGAGCCTTTGTTGATATGGGTTGTATCTCGTGACACTCGCCATATTAGAGGTTGAAATCGAGACCCTCTGAGACACAAGAACATAAACACATATTCTACTAGCTGTCAAAGCAGCTGACGTCAGTACGTGTCTGTGACCTCTGGAAAACTGCACTGTGCACTTGGGAGAGAGTGAGTGCGAAAAAAAGCAAATAATGTCGGGCAAAGAAAGAAAATAGTGTAGACCTCACAGGCCCCTGAAAAGACCTTAGAGAGTTGATAATCTCAAGTATTCCTTTGGCTCACTGTGACGAGAAAAAAACTCTGAGATCTCCTAAATGACAGTAGGCTGGAGGGTAGAAAGAAGACTCATCTTCTTAATCAGTTAATCAGTTAACTGCAAGGCAGAACCCACAGAAGATGCTCACATGCCTGAATGTGTGTGGAAGCTGAATTTCCAAGTGGCTGTTTGCTCCATCATACGAGAGAAAACAGCAGAGCACCCCAGCCACCAGGTGCCACAGCAGCTTGTGACATCCGAATTTCCTAGACTACTGCCCACAGCCAATCCTAACGAGCAAACGCTTGTTCCTTACAGACTACCCACCTGTCCCAGACTAGCCCCACCTCACCTGCCCCCACCCCCATTTTCTACAGCCAATGTAAATTCCTTCAACACAGCACGTATCTTTCTTCGCTAAACTGTTCACTGAGGAGCCCCCAAGGATTAGACTGCCCCAGGACCTGGTCCTTTTTCTGGCTAGCTTATGGCTCAGTAACCTTTTCTTTCAGAAAAGCTTTGGGCTTTTTTGTTTAACAGCATTGAATCAGCCAATAGTAAGGGTAGACTTTAATCTTAAGGTTAAAACCGTGTCTTTTTTTTTTTTAACTTGGGATATTTCATTATTTTATTTAAAAATGAACAGTTAATTCAGTAGTATCTTTTAAAGTGTTCTTTATTAAATTCATTGTGACGTTAGGTAACGAAATTACATAGGTTTCAAGTGTGCAGTTCTGTAACGTATCATCTGCACATTGCACTGTGTTTACCACCACCACGTTTGGCCACCTTTACCCTGTTATCCCTCCGTCCCCTTTTCCCTCGGTAACCAGCATACTGTTGTCTGTATTTATGAGTTTTTATTTGTCTCTTGGTTTTGTCTTCATTTCTTGCTTTCAGTTCTGTGTTCCGCATATGAGTAAAATCAAATTGTTGCAGGAAAAACTGGGTTCTTGCTGATGCAGTGAAGAATGACGGGTCAGCATGTCTATTAGCGTGCAAGCAAGTTTGATTAGTGATAGCTCTCCCGAAGAGAACGGGCCTTGCTGAGGTGGGGTGAAAGGCATAGACGGGCTCAGGGCAGGGCAGGGCAAGGCAGGGGCCGCTCAAAGCAAGGGTGGCGAAAATCACCAGGCCCTTTGTCCTGAAGACTTAATGTAGTCAGCGGGATGAAGTGAGGAGGTTATATGTTGATTGGTGGGTAAAGGTGGTGCCAGCTTCCCCTGGAGGACACGATTACCTAAACTTAGGCATGTGTGGGGGTCTGTTTCCCTGACTTCTTATCTTGCTCCAGACCACATTTGTTCATCTTGTTGTAAAACAGATACGTGACAGGGGGCAGTTAATTAAAGTTGGGGCAGTTACCCAAAGTTATCTATGGGCTCTTTCTGTAAGCACTATAGACCCCTGTAAAACAGATAGTGACCAGGAGCAGGCAGTTAACCAAAGCTGTTCTATGGGCTTTTTCTTGGGCATTGAGGACTCCCCTCCACTTCCCCCTTCTAGACCTCGGGATGAATACAGTTTCAAAGCTTTCTTTCCCAGAGAGTGGAAATGAAACATACAGAACTTTAAGGGCTCCCCTTCTGTGCTATCATGCTGTTTCTTGTGATGTGGGAACACCTGGCAATCTTTTTGGACCAGGCTCAGGATGCTGAGTCAGTGGGTGAGACATGTCTCCCTCCCCCTCCTGCCTCGGTTTACTGTCTGTCCTACCTAACAGCATGGTTCTTGACTTTTTCCGTTTGACTTATTTTACTCAGCATAATATTCTCAAGATCCATGTTGTCACAAGTGGCAGCCTTTTATCTTTTCTTATGGCTGAGGAGTATTCCGCTGTGTATATGGTACCACATCTTTTTTACCCAAATGTACATTGAAAGACACTTGGGTGTTTTTCATTTTTATGTTCAATCCTGAATATTGTGAATGTAAATTATTTTAATTATATAGCAAGTACAAAATTAATTTTTAATTAATTTAAATGATAGTTAACATTTTTGGTTGATGTTATGTTTATTTTTTAAAAGCAACAATTTTAGAAACTTTCCTATACGTTAAAAATTGGGTTCTCTCTCATTGCAGTTCCTCAGTTTGAAACTACATGTAGTTATGTGGAAGCCACACTTGAAGAGTTTCTGACCTGGAGCTGTGGCCACCGTAGTGTTTCTGGACCGTTTAGGGATTATGATTATTCCAAATTCTGGGCTTATGCTGACTATAAATATGTTGCCAGTCTATTTGAAGACAAGGCAGATATTTTTCAGGTAAGTCATTGCATTCTTTTTAATCATGGTAATAATTTGTTCTTGAGAAAAGATCACAAGTAAGAGTTTTCCTGGTATCTTTTTCCTTCACTGTGTTTTTTTCTCAAAAGAGGTCGTGTGAGGATTGAGTGTTTTATCCACCCAAGCCAAACGATTTGATCAAGGGAAGCGGATCACTGGGCACACAGATGAGCATCCTTCTCGTTGTTTTTCTACTTGGCAGATTTTCCTGTGCACTGTCTCGTTGGCGTATACAACTTCATTTCCTCTGAACCTACATACAGGCTTTTGGTCTGTCATGATGCAGATGGAGGTACAAAGCTGATCCCATGAAGACGCATTCCTAGAATCCTGGAAGCATTCCAGACTGCTGCTTCCATCTCTCCCTGCCCTGGGGTTTACATAGGTTTATGGCCTGTGCCAGATGCTGGGCTCCCGGTGTTTGATTGTGGAAGTCCTGCAGAAGTAGGAATGTGGAAGTTCCTTGCCATGTATTGGTGTAATTGCCAGCAGAGTTTGCAAGCTGCAATATCCTCTTTCTTTTTAAGTTTTTTCTACTTCAAACTGCTAGTTTACTTTGTGGGGTGATTTTGCAGATTGTCTGCTCTGGTTTCTGTGTTAGTCTTAGGCCTGGGGCACTAAGGCCTAATGGGAGCAGTCCTCGGAAGCTGTTAGGGTGGCTTTGCCTTGCCCACAATCAGGCAGGGCTCTAGAGTCCTGTACCCTGCCCCATCCTCTGTGGAGAGAAGCCTTTTGCCATCACTGCAGGCTGTCCCCCCCCCCCACTTCCCTCCTGCCGGTCACCACCACGCTCTCTGGACTTCACTCCACAGAGGCTGGGAGTCCTTGGACTTCTGAGTAGTGTTTCATTTGGCCTGTGTTTTTCCTTGCACTTTGCCTCAAGGTGTGGATGCTGATATTTATGTGATTCCTCTGATGCAATTGTTAATTCCTTGTAGCTTCCCTTTACTTAATTTTTAAAACGTGTACTTAATTTTTGCTTTTTTATTAAAAATGAAAAATATATCATCTGCTTCATAACTGTTAGTTGAGGGTATATTTCCATTTTCTTAACCATCTAAGAACTGCATCGGTTTTCAAAACATTCAGTAGATGCTTTCTGAATCCAAAGTCTATACCAGATCTACTCTTTCCTCATGTTTAAATAATAATTTTGAGGTAATTTTTTTCTTAGAACCTTAGTTGTTATCACTTTATGGATCTTTAACCCTGGAGCTTTTAGATGTCATAGTTAACTTTTAGAGTATTTTATTATATTTCTTGCACCCTCCACCCAACCTTAGATCAGACTAATACTTTTCTACTCCATACCAGACTTCAGGTTCAACACTGCACTGGAAATATTCATCAAGTCCTTGTACTTGGTGCCTTTCTAAGTGCTTTACATTTATAATAGTCACAGTAACCTTATAATTTCATAATTATCCCTATTTTAAGAAAAATGAGGTGCAAAGTGGCTAAGTGAAACTCTTTTGAAAATGCACAGCTAAGAAAAGAGTAGCTCAAGCAGCAGTTTGCCCTCCACTCTCTAACCACTGCGCAGTAGGGTTCCAGGGGGTCAGTGCCCTCATTCTGTGGGGGCTCGGCAGCTAGAACTAAAGAATCCCGTTTGTGCGGAGTCTGGGCTCGCTCTGCCTTGGATGAATCTCTGATCTGACCCATCAGTTGTCTGGCTCAGCCCAGGCATAAGAGCACTGGGCTTTCCCATGCCCGGTCCATTAGGTGTGGACATAAAGGCAGTCTGTTGGTGATGTGCAGGAATTCTAATTGAGCCCTTACAAAATCTGATCTTTTTGGTTGCGTGAGTTTTCTGTCAGCTCACATTATGGTGATTAGTGCCCTGGGTTAGAACAGGCAGACCTGCTGTGAACAACCAAGTCCAGTAAGACTGGGTTATTTTTTAGCTGGAAGTTTTCTGCGCACCTCCTTACAGCAGGTGCCGAAGTTGTCGTCGTTTGCTCTTACTGCTGATACTCATTCAGGCACTGAGTCTTCCTGTTGTTTCAAGGATTCTTCTGCCGGTCTTCAAGTGGTGGGTAAATATTAAAACTGATAAGTTTGCAGAGTATTTAGTAATTCATTGTAAATGAGCCCATTTGAACATAAGTAACATTTTTAATGAAAATAACTATATTTAAAAGTTGTGTTTTTTTAAGTTCTGAGAGGAGTGGTATTGTTTTACATTTTTGACTTTTTGATGTCGGGCTTATTTGGAGACAGCTGGATTCTTCTGTCTCCTCCTTCACTCAGCCTGTTTTAATTTGTTGGTTCATTTGAAGTGCATGAAGATCATCTTGCCTCGTGCACATTAAACTGAAAAGGAGAGGTGTTAGCAGCCTTTTTAGATAGTTGTGGATTTCTTTTCATGCTCCACCAAACTTGACAAGGGGTAGTTTCTCAGAAAGTTGTTCGTTGCAGTAGCAAGTCTGAACCTGCCATCGACGGACTCTTGTGATCTCACAATAAAATCCATTGGCCTGTCTTGCAGGAATGGGGCTTTTGTAATACCGTTCATCGGCTGTTTGGAAAATCCTGGTCTATTGAGTTATGTAGGTCTTCCACCTGCTGATACATTTCCATATACCTCATTATTTTTTAAAAGTGCTGTTTCCCAGCACCATCGCCCTTCTCTGCAGAAAGTCTTTTACGTGTTAGGAGCTTCCAAGCTCATGTCTTCCAGGGTACAAGTTTCCGAAATCATTTTCATTCTGTTCAGACTATTTTCTTTTTAGTTTTTAAATGTTAACATTTTATTTACAAAGCTTGTTTGTTGCACAGAAAGTAAAAATGCTTCCTTGGTGTGAGTGGCAGCAACAGTTGACTCACCCACCAGTCACAGCCGTCCGTACCACGGCCAGGATCTCACGTGAAACCCTAACGACGCTTACGATTTTGTTGGTTTGCAGTCCTCACCATGAGTGGTGACTTTCCAGAAGGAACTAAGTGGAGGAGGGCAGAATGCTGTTTAGAATATTTTCTAACTTCCCTTGTGGTTTATTCTTAGACTTACAGGTTATTTGGAAGTATAATGTTTAGTTTCCAAATATTTGGGGATTTTCTAGCTGTCTTTCTGTTATTGATTTCTAATCTAATTCCATTATAGTCAGAGAATATACTTTGTATGATTTCACTCTTCCTAAGTTTATTTACTTTATGGACAGAATATGGACAGTTTTGATAAGTGTTCCAGGTGTACTTGAAAATAATGTGCATTCTGTTATTGTGTTTTATAAATACCCATTATAAGTTGATTGTTCAAGTCTTCTGTATCCTGACTTATCTTCTGTATACTTGTTCTTCTCTTTATATGGTGAAATGTATTGAAATTTCCCCCTATAATTGTATATTTATTTCTTTTTCACTTTAGGTGGGTCACTTTTAGTTTCACGTACTTTGAAACTATTAGGTTCATGCACATTTAGGATTGTTATGTCCTCTTAATGGATGGATCTTTTATCACGATGAAATAACCCTCTCCTGGGTTCTTCCTCGTTCTGATGTCTACTCTGTCTGAGGTCAGCTTTATGTGGTTTGACTTTGGATGAGTGTTAGCCTGAAAAGGGGTACTTACTGTGTGATTCCATTCATGTAAAACTGTAGAACCTGCAAATAAATTGGCAGAAAATAGATTCCTAGTTGTCCAAGAAGAGAGAGTAGAGAGAGTTGGGTTATAAAGGGTCTCGGGGTGGGGGAGGGACTTTTAGACGCGATCAGAATGTTTCTCATCTTGATTGTAGTAATGGTTCCTCAGGTATATACATATGTAAAAATTCACCAGATTGTACGCACCATATATGCTGTTTATTGTGTATCAGTTATATCTCAATAAAGCTGTTACAAAGAAAGAGAGCCCTGGCTGGTGTGGCTCAGGAGCTTGAGTGCCATCCTGCAAACCAGAGGGTCACTGGTTTGATTCCCAGTCAGGGTACATGCCTGGGTTGCGGGCCGGGTCTCCGGTGGAGGGTGCACAAGAGACAACCACACACTGATGTTTCTCTCCCTCCCTTTCTTTCTCCCTTCCCCTCTCTCTAAGAATAAGTAAATAAGATCGATACAAAAAAAAAAATACAATGCTGCCAGTACCCTTTGGGTCCACTATCTTGACAGCAGTTTTATTTGCCATTGTTCTGTCCCCTCAGCATAAATGTCAACACGATGAAGTTGGCAGATAATGTCTTAGTAGTCATGTGAAAGCAATTTCAACCTTAGAGATCCCCTGAAAGGATCTCGGGGATGCCCAAGGCGGGTGTGGGCTGCTTTGAGAACCTCCAGTCTGTATCACTTCTGAGATTACTCTTTATTCCTCCAGTTTTGACTCTTCTTCTAATTAATTCTGAAACAGTTTCTTATGAAAATACATTTCAAGTCATGCTCCAGATTAAACACTGAAATGCGTTAATCATGTTTACAAACATTTCACGACTTAAAACTGAATAAAGGGCCCTGGCTAGGTAGCTAGCTCAGTTGGTTAGAAGCTAGCTCAGTTGGTTAGAGCATCATCTGGGTACACCGAGGTTGCAGGTTTGATCCCTGGTCAAAGGCACATACAAGACTCAACCAGTGCATGCATGAATAAGTGGAACAACAAACTGATGTCTCTATCTCTCAAAATCAATAAATACAAACTTGTTAAAATTGTAAAAAAAAAGTAAGGATAGCATTTCAGACTCTCCTGAACATGACTGATAGGGCCCTTGTCCTCTCTGTTAGTCCTTGTCTGGTCTCCTCGCTGAGTGCTGGACTACTCTGTTCTCTCTCATCTTCTGGCCTTTGCTCGTGCTCCTCTCAGTTTCTGCCTGTTAAAATTCTACTTCTTTGAGCCTGGCTCAGACTCAGCCTTGGCTATATGAAGTCTTCTCAACCACTTGTACCCACATGCACTGATCCCTAGGCTTCATTCCTCTGTGTTTTATTTGGGTTGTTAGTTAAATGGTATGCGACAGGATTCCTCTAACAATAGTAAGCTCTTTGGGAACGTGGACTATGTTTTGTCACTTTTTATTCCCCAAAAGTACTAACATGATTCTGAATGCAGTAGTCCCCCTTGCCCCCTGGGGATGTGTCCCAAGACCCCTAGTGGATGCCTGAAACTACAGATAATGCTGAACCCTATATATACTATGATTTTTTCCTAATCATGTATACCTGTGCTAAAGTGTAATTTATAAACAAGGCACAGTGAAAAATTAACAGTAACTAATGATAGAACAGTTATAACAAAATACTGTAACAAAAGTTGTCTGAATGGCTTTGGAGCCACTGCTGAGTAAAGCAGGGGTGACTTGAGCATAGGCACTGGCCAGTCAAGCGACAACCCAGAAAGCCACCGTGTGTCTAAGTGCCAACAGCATACATGGCGAGGACGCACTGGACAGAGGGGTGATTCATGTCCTGGGCAGGATGAAGCCAGGCTGGGTGAGATGTCATCTCTCTCCTTACAAGGGTGCACAATGTAAAACACATGATTCGTTTATTTCCGGAATTTTCCATTTACTACATTGGAGCCACAGAAAGCGAAGGTGCACATAAAGGGGGTGGGACCACTGTACATAGTAAGGAATTGAATGATTACATAAGTACATATTTTTTCTACTCTTATGTCTTCTTTTGATATTTCTTTGGTCTTTAGGGCCTTTCAGAGAATGTTTTAACTTAAACCCCTAGCTTCACCTTAGTCAAAATTTTTGTGGCTTCTACTTAATCAGTTGTAGCATTTGTCAGTCTTTTTTTAAAAAAAAGATTTTACTTCTTTATTTTTAGAGAGAGGGAAGGGGAGGAGAAAGAAAGGAAGAGAAACATCAAGGGTGTGGTTGCTTCTCACGCACCCCTAATGGGGACCTGCCCCGCAACCCAGGCTTGTGCCCTGACTGGGAATCAAACTGACGACCCTTTAGTTCACAGGCCTGCGCTCAATCCACCAGCTGCAGCAGCCAGGGCACATTTGTCAATCTTGATTAAGAAATTACTAGCTTTTTTCTGCCTTCTGCTAGTTTTATAAGTTTTTACTAATAGCTTCTATTTGAAGTTTGTATATGTTAATAACCCTTTGTACAAATTAAATTCGTCCACTGATAAATTTATAATATACATACTGTTAAGTACACTGGCAAATATACTGGTATGATTGGAAAATACCCGGTGGCCAGAATTAGGATTTTGACACTTAACTGACTTTCATGTATGGCAAATGAAATTAATTAGTCTCACTATTTTTTAGTTAAACATCATATCATTGACTAATCTAAGTAAAGCATTTATTTGGAACACTTTGTTCCCTATGTCCCAAGGAAGGTAGGGAATTTGTGACATTATCATATAAAATATTTTTATCTCTGACAGATTAGGTAAGAATGGCAGGCATTACCTTTTATAGTTATCAGTGAATACCATTATAATTGAAGCTATTAAGGATCAACGTATAGTGCCCTGGCTGGTGTGGCTCAGTGGGTTGAGCACCTGCCTTCAAGGTCAGTGGTTCAGTTCCCAACCAGGGCACATTGCCTGGGTTGCTGACCAGGTCCCCAGTTGGGGGCACACGAGAGGCAACCAATTGATGTTTCTCTCAAACATCAATATTTCTCTCCCTCCCTTCTCCTCTATCTAAAAATAAGCAAATATTTTTTTTTTAAAGAATCAACATCTAGCAAAAGGGATTTTGTCCCAAGAATGTTTTTCAGGTAGATTCTATTTTTATGTTGTGATTCAGATAGGCTACTCAGAGCTGGGAACCTTGTTAAGTCACCTGGATGCAGAACCCCAAATGCAGACTTGGAAGGTTAGCTCTGTCCAACCTGTGTTGGACTTTATAATGTGGTTATGAGAGTGTGTGGAAATTGCACCAGGGGATTTACTGATGATCAAAGGGGCTTGATGGCCAGAAACGCTTTCTGATGAAACAAAGTGGAATTTAAGAATTTGGGTGTGTATACAAGCCTACCTGTTTTCTGCTTGTGTGTCTTAAGGTAATTTTCCAAAGGAAAAAAAAAGCCTTAGGTACTTGCTAATTTTTAACGGTCATTTCAAAGTTGCTTGAAATTTAAATTGAAGTGTTTATTCTTTATAAATTTTACATAATATTTATAGTTAATTATATCATTTTAAAGTTTCATTCTTATTGTTTTGACCAATATTAGGTTTTTTCTTTTTTCTTTAGATGTAAGTTCATTATGGAATTATGTGTAGTTTTTCTATATGTATTTGTGATCTAGTTGTGGAGAAAGAAGACAACTTCTAATGGGACAGGCTCAAATTAGCCATGATCACAGGCCACCCAAACAGCATGAAATGGGCAACAGAACAAATACTTTTGAGTTCTGTTCTCAGAGCCTAAGTTCCGTGTGAACTGCTCTGAGCTCAGTTAACCTGCTTGACCTTAGACTTCTTATCTGTAAAACAGGGATGAAAATAATCGTGTAAATGTGAAATCGTTTAAGTATTTCACCAGATAATATACCATCTTCTGGAACTAAACGACTTCAGAATTATTTTTGATGGCTGGTCTCCACGGCAGGCCAGGAAAGCCACCCTTCTCTGTTACAAGGCATCTTGCTAGTTTCTCCCAAAGTCTCTGGTTAAAGCTGTAGGATTATGGAAGATTGGTTACTTGCACAACATTTTAAAGTGGTGTTTGGTTCTGCAACAATTATTTAACTTGTTCATTGGAACAGTTCTAGGAGATGCAAGGATGAAAAATAGGTGTAGTTACCTAGATCAGTGACTGGGCGCTTTCTGGCACCTGTTGGCCTCGCTGTGTTAGGTGCTGGAGGTGCCAACTCGAATGGAGCTGGGACTCCATGGGGTTGAATGTTGAAGGCAGAAGCCAAGCCTGAAGATAGAAGAGTATGAACTGTTCCGTTAGAGTTCAGGACTGTTTCTGACATCATTTTATCAGTTCAATGTTGTAGTTTTAGAATACTACATTCAACCAGGAATATTAAATGAAGCATATACATATTTTTTAATTTTATTTATACAACCAGATTTTTAGAGTCTCTTATTTTGGTTAAAGTGTCAGGGGACATTTTTAATTAAGCAATTTTAAAAACATATCCTCATTGTTTTTATGTGGAATCCAGTTTCAAAATAATCGTGATAACAAAATAGATCCGCGGTTGGCAGGTTGACTACACAGGAGTAAGAGGGGACTTTTTTGGAAGGGATGGGGGCGGCGGAAGGAGGGAGGGAAGTAAGGACAAGAAGCATGACAATTCTTCAGGTAATTTAAGACTGCAGTTTGGGGCATAAGAGAAAATAAACTTGTCTATATCAGTAGAAAGCCAATCTAGGACCTTCTGGAAGTTCCAGGAAAGCAGAGTGTTTTTGTAGTAAGCAGTTGCCTAGACGCGTGGTTCCTCTTTTGAGAGGTGGTGTTGGAGTAGAGCTCTCTGTGTCTAGATGACCTCTGAAGACTCTCCCAGTGCTCGAGGTAAGTGTGAGAACAGACTCCAGGGTGCGCCGCCCCAGCAGTCACCTGTGTTGGTCTCCACTGATGTCATGGCCTAACACGGCCGCTTGTTGTTAGCAAGACTTAAGGCAGATTCCTTCTGGGCCTATATTGATTTCAGACATTTGGCCGCCTGTAAGTAGCTGCACTCAGTTGGCAAGAAAGGCCCAACTCTCAAGAGCCTGTGGGGAAAGAAACAAAATAGGTGCCTCAGATGCTGTTTTCTGGCAAATTTACTTTGATTCACTCTCTGCAGCCCCACCACCCTTGCCGCCGAAGTCTTCATCCTTTGATTTTCCCAATTTACTGCTGAGGTTCAGGTAGTTTAGGTCACCTTGATTTAATCATCCCCAAATAGTTTCCCTTTTTTAGTCATTAGTGTGTTAAATAAGAGATCAGGGAAGCCTCTTGTCAGTCTCTCATAGAGTAACCACTGCCCCCGCCACCCCCCACCATGGCCACCCCACGGCCACCCCTCCCCCCCACACACACATCCACCCTGTAGAAAACTTTTTTCTGGGATCCTTTCCGAAGCAGTGCTGCAGAACAGAGCTTCTCACCTGCGATCAGTCTCTCGCCGCCCTCCAAGTATTCGTGCAATTTTGTGTGTGTGTGCATTTCTTTGTGGGAAGGAAGTGTTGACATTCATCAGGTTCCAAGGGAGTGTATCTAGAAGATTAAGAATTACTTAAACCAGTGAACCAGCATCTTCTTAGCTCAGGCAAATCCCAATTTTTTGTTTGTATACTACATGTCTTTCATCTGCCTTTAGTTAAATTCCAGACTGAGGTGTGGTGAACTGTTCAACAAAGACCAGGTTATTGGAATCCTTCCCTGTGTTTCCTGCTTGAGACCAAGGGTCCTTCTTCTCTTATCTTAGAGCGGCCTCTGCTCACTTCCGTCAGAGTATTTGCCCCATTCCAGTGATAGGGTCCCTTTATTACATTTGAAGGATGGGCCTGTATTGTATTAATTTCTATATTCCAAATACCGGGCATCATACCAGCTATGTGGTAGATGCTTAAGAATGTTCTTGACCTGAACCATTTACCATAATCAGCCAACAGATTCTTCCCCTTCCCAATCAGCTAGTGTTTTGAGCACTTAACCCTGAGCCAGGTATAATTTTAGGCATTGGAATACAGAGGTGAGCTCACCGGATGGAGCTTATGGACTATATCAGAGGACACATGATTTTTGCCACTCCCTGGAACTGCTGCCTGCGAGCATCCGCATTTACAGTGATGCTGACCTTGCGAAAACTCCTTCTGTAGCAGACGTTAGTTATGTGCACGTGTTCTGCTATTTTCACCACTCAGAACAGAAGTGGAAATGCTTTTCCTAGTCTTCCTCAAAGCTGTCTATGAAATGTCTCCCCAAAATACTCTTTTTCTGAACACAGCTGTTAATGGTTTGTCTCTAAAGATAAAAATACAGATTGAAGATACTGATAAAAGAAGTGTCAGCATTTAGAACCACGTTCTGCACATAGAAGTGTGTTTTTGTTTTTTTGTTTTTTTTTAACTCAGTAAGACAAGATTCATGATAAAAATTGAATAAAGCAAAACCTTCATGCCTGGTTCAGTAGTTGGCTCTTTTCTAGCTTATTCCACAGATTTGGGTTTATGTCAAACTAACTACGCAACATGACCATACAGAGGAATTGCTTCTTGATGGACTATAACTTTATTTTCAAAACAGGATGTGATATGGTCTGACTTCGGGTTTCGTGGAAGAAATGGACGGGAAAGTACATTGTGGATTGGCTCCCGGGGGGCTCATACACCCTGTCATCTGGACTCCTATGGTTGCAATTTAGTATTGCAGGTACAAGGAAGGTAATACACACATGTGTGCGTGAGAGTGTGTGTGTCTCTGTGTGTGTTGCACAGGAAGAGGAACCAGCACTGAGTAGGCAGTAGGACCCCAAGGTTTAGTCCCCGCTGTATCCTGTTGTCCTGTCTCGTGACCACTGCAGATCTCTTGACTTCTGGTTGTTGCCTCCTTTGTGAAGTGGAGGGAGCGGTCGGTTTAAATGGGGGTTTCCGTGTGAGTCTCTGAGCCATGATCAGGATTGCCTCCAGAAAGCTGACCGTGGAATAATTCTAGGGTTTCACTTCCAGTTCAGCTGGACAGCTCTCTGCTTAGCTCTTTTACATAAGAGGCTGCGTAGTTTTCAAACTTTTATTTTAAAGCAGGAATACCCTTTCTTCAAACCTGAGTAAGTAAGAGCAGAGCAGTTTTGTTGAAAGTCAGAGGCTTTGCTGGTACCCCCAGATCCCTGAGAGGATGCCAGAGATCCTGGTTGGAGAACTGCTGGACCAGAACCTCCTTTCACTCTAAATTTCAGTCTGTGCCTACCTGTAGGCGCAGTGCAATACTTTCTTTAGCTTTAGGTCAGTTTTGAGTCTTCATCTATCAGTGGACCCTAGAGATAGAAGAAATAAGTCAGGTAATGCTTTTGGTAGTTGCTGCTTGTAGCAGTTAAGTAAAAATTTAAGTGTTTCTGCCATTTGGAAGATGTACTCCGCCTGCTGTATGTGCGGCCTTATTTCCCCCTAATGAATGACATCCCAGTTTCCTCTCTTGGCCTATTAGGGCATTTTTAGGGCAGCACAGAGGGAAGAGCAGAAATGACCGTGAGGGCCTTGACTCCCAGGCAAATAGTCCTTATTCTCTGTTCCTTCAGCTTGTAGAACCGTGAGAAGTTTTTTGAGCAGGGGACAACGTGATGATTGACTACGTTTTCTCATAAACAAAAGAGGGACACATATATATTACACTTTAAGCCAAGCCAAGTAAACTATGGGGTGGTTATCATTATGGCTCTTCCTTGGGAAACAAGCTGTGGTGCAGAGGTCGGGCCTGGGACCTGGAGAGGGCGGGAAATCTGACCTAGTTCTGGCTCTACCACCGCCCATTAGCCCAGTGAACGACCCAGGCGAGTACTGGGGCCCTCTTCCACTGCTTTGAAAGTGAAGTTGGTGAGGTGATCTAGGAGTCCTTCCACCTCTGACATTCTAAACACACTAAATACCAAATATTTTTCTAAACTAGACACAGGTACAGTGGAGTGGAGCAGCTTTATCATCTCTAAGGCAAAAATAAGCCTTCGGTGTATATCCTTAGTTTGAAAATAGCAGCCTGCTGCTTCCCAGCCTGAAAGGACATGACAGCCCCACTCTAAGTGTATTGTGTGTCACTCCAGGGCTTCAGGCTTTTCTCAGAGCTAGGTCTTTTTCTGTCTGTGTGTCTGTCTTCTTGACACTTCTGCCTCCTGTGCCTCCCGTGTGCGCCCTCTGCTGGCTTGAAGTGTGCGTGTATCTGGTGTCTTGTAGATTAAAATTTATCACCTTCATTTTTCAAAAATTTGTACAGTGACTGAAACATCTTACAGTTTTCTCTTTTGGAAAATTTCTATATTATACTACTTTTTAGTATATGGCGTCATTTATGCATTTCTCTTCCTTAATGAATTAACAGATGTTTAATTTAAGGAATTTCCAGGAAGAAGTCTGGAAACTATTTGGTGGGTAGAACTACGGTTGGTTGGTCTGGATAAGATAAGAATACAGATACTTGAAAGGGCAGGGATTTTTCCAGGTAGCTCTAGAATCAGGGATGGAAACAGTTTTTGAGGACTTTGATTTTCGATAAGAAAGAATGATTTTTCAAACTAGATCCTGTCCCAGCAGAGGGGCTGCCTCAGGGCATCATGAGATATCATCAGTAACTGCCCCAGGCAGCAGGTTTCAGCAGAGGAGATTCCAGCACTTTGAGAGGTGGGCCAGGTGACCACAGACGTAGCTCCTCTGTTCCTTTATGGAGTGAATGAAAATGAGTGAACACACTTCGCTGCCTTATTACGTGTTTTGTCTCAAGTTCAGAGTATTAATTTTATCTTACTTTTTTTATTAGGAAAAGATGGCATCTCTTTCCTCCTGAAGATACTCCTTTCCTTTATCCAACTAGAATCCCTTATGAAGAATCTAGTGTGTTTAGTAAAATCAATGTCGTCAATCCTGACTTAAAACGTTTTCCTCAGTTCCAGAAAGCTCGAAGACACGTGGTTACGCTGAGCCCAGGACAGGTAATGGGGGCCATAAAAGCTTGGTGAGCTGTCCGAGGACACCCTAGCTGTAACTTCTCTCCAGTCGTTATGCCACAGGCCTCCCTCTCTCCTGCCCGCCCCCCAGTGCATGGAAGAATGGTTTCTTCCTGGGTGCTCTGCTGTTGGAAGGCAGTTTTTCCACCTACAGGCTTCACAAACACACTTCTCTGCTTCTCAGGTCATAGAAAGATGGGAGCTGGGAGCACAGCTCCCCCTACTGGGAAGGAGGAGAATGAATTGTGGAGGAAGACAGCTTTGGGACATTGATTCACAATTAACATCTGTTAACTGCTAGAGCCCAGATACATATACTCAAATTGTAATGCATCTTGGTAGTGGGCCAACAGAGGCAGGATGAACAGAATGATTTGCTTTAAAGCAAGCATGGATGTTGCTTTGGTAACTGTCTCTAAAACATTTTCAAAGGTATCATACTAAGTAGGGTCCAACAGTGGCGTTTGCTGTCTCATGTTTTATTAACAATTTGAAAGCAGTTCTTAGTCCCTTACACAGAGTTTATTCCCTCAGTTATCCCTCTCCCTTGCCTGTTGTCCTTGCTTTGCTCCCTTCGTACTGGCTGCCTTCCTGCTTCCTTCATCCTTGAGTACTCCAGCTCAAACAGTCTGACTTGGCCAGGCTGCCTCAACCCGTTGGCTGTTACCTCCCCTTCACCTGCCCTCCCCTGGCAACGACTTACCTATTTCTCTATAGAATTACCTATTCTGGACATTTCATGTAAGTGTAGTCATACACTATTTAAGTTTTTGTGACTGACTTTTTTCACTTAGAATAACGTTTTTAAGGTTCATCCATGCTGTAGAATGTTATCTGTATCTCATTTTTTTTTGTTATGGCTGAATATCTTCCATTGAATGGAGATACATTTTATTTACCCACTAATCAGTTGATGGACATTTAGGTTGTTCCCCTTTGGGGCTATGATAAATAATGCTGCTGCGAACATTTGTGTGTGAGTTTTTGTACAAACACGTGTTTTCAGTTCTCTTCGGCAAGTACACCTAGGAGCGGAACTGCTGGGTCACAGAATAACTCTGTGTTTAACTTTTTGGTGAATTATCAGACTTCTCCACAGCAACTACACCATTCTCCTTCCCTCCAGCAACGTCTGAGGGTTCCAGTTTCTCCACACCTTCACCAACACTAGTTATTTTCCTTTGTTATTATTGTCATTGTTATAAACATTTTTCTTGGATTTTAATACTCAAATTCGAATGAGTATTTGTCATATTAGTTTTTCTTACACCCTGCTTATTCCTTCACCCACCACAAACTGGCTCTCTCTCACTACTTTCCTGAAGTATACTCGGCAATAGGACATTCATGACCTCCTAATGACGAAACCCAGTGGTTGTTTCTAGTGTCCTGTTTCACTACAGGAGCTCGCTTCCCATCTCCCCGCTTTACTCTGTCCTTAGAAAGTGCCACCAGTTCCCTAAACCTGAAGCCCAAAAGCTTCAGGTCGTCTCCATCTGCTCTACTCAGCCTTCCATGAGAAATCTCATACTGAGTCTGGACAGATGCAGCCCTCCTTGACTCTGCCCATTGCTTTTGTCTACTGTACCTTCCTATTTAGGTCCTAACACCTTACAGTGGAGCTATTGCAAGAATCTCTTGTCCTCAGACTCTCCCATCAGGTCACTATTGTAACCACCCCCTGCTCACAGCTTCTCAGCAACTCCTAATGCCAGTAGGATGAAATCCAGATGCTGCATCCTGATTCCAGAGCCCCCACAGCCCCTGACCTGCCATCCCCCACTTCATCTCTCAGTGCTCCCGCAGCAGTGACACCAGCCTGCTTGCTGTGCCTCAGTAGTCCCGTATCCCTGGTGTGTGCCACTTCTCCCTCCTGCTGTGTCCTCGTCCTCGCTCTGTCTAAATTCCCTGCCGGCCCTGATTCAAACCACACTTCCTCCATCCAGGTGCTCCTGACCTTAGTTCATGCCTGCTTCTCCTGTCTTCAGAGTCCCCCTGTATTTTACCACCCATCTAATTACCACCTATGTAATACCTACCACCTTTCTACTTACTGCGACTCCACTGCCTACAGTCCAGGCTGTGAGGAGACAGAAGCTGTGTCCTATGTTTTTACCTACGCCCTTTCTGAGGATGCATGCAACTGTTTTGATATGCAAAGGAGGAGATATGAGAATCTCAGAATCCTTCACTAAGATTTAAATGTGAATAGAGACTAGAGAAGCTGGCACTGTCCTTTATAGAACATAGGAATTTGTCATTTAAAAAGAAGTTAGGAGAATTATGGGGTTTTTCTCTTGTTTTCCTTTCCTACAGCAATATTACTATAAATTCATTTGTATTATTGTACTTTCTTTTTCTAGTATCATCTCAATTAGGGTTTGATTCTGATTTAAAAATAAAGTGTCTTAATACCACATGATTTCACTCATATGAGAAATCTAATGAACAAACTGAACAAGCAAAAACAGAGACAGACTCATAGGTGGAGAGCAGATGGCAGCCAGTGGGGACGGGGACTAGGGGGTGGGGGATGGAGCAACAAGGAAAAGGGGCTTGTGGACGTGGACAGCAGTATGGGGATTGCTGGGGGGAGGGAGTTATAAGAGGACTAGATGGTAATGGAAAAAAAATACAATACAGATTAAATTTTAAAAATGAAAATAAAAGGTCTTCTCGTGCTAACCAGTCTTGTTTGGTTTTCAGGTTCTGTTTGTTCCCAGACACTGGTGGCATTACGTGGAATCCATTGATCCCGTCACAGTCAGCGTGAACTCGTGGATTGAGTTGGTACTTTTTCCTCTTGGAATATGTATTCCCTGCTTTTAAGCTACACAAAGCCTGTCTGTCAAATGTGGTGATGAATTTTAAACAACATTCCAGTGTTATGTTGTGTTGATAAGCTACAACTTGTGGATTCTCCTCTCTGTCGATGGATGTTTAAGTTGGAAATAGGATTTGTAGTTCTTGTGCCATTCTTCCTGCGCCCTGAGGCTGGCGTGCAGGGTCTTTCCTTTGACCCATGTTGCGAGGAGAACTGTGTGGGGCCTGGCTGGATTCTCCGTGTATGTCCCGTGTGGCCGGTCCCATTTCACACCACCTGGACCAGAAATGACCCCTGTTCAGGGCTCTCAGAACTAATTGCAGAATCCTCAGTCCTGGCTTGCACATTTTCTCCAAGCAGAATCTTTTTGGGCTAGAATTTCATCATTTCATTTCTGCCAGAAGCCTTTTCCCCCCAACATGCTCTGGTTAATTCTGGTGGCCTGTTCTGCTTGACAATTAAAATGGCTACTCATTTGGCTCAAAAGTCGATCTCTTCAACCAAAGGCCTTAACTGCATCTCTGTGCCCTTTAACCAAAGGTTTTGACTGCGCCTAGGCCCTCTTTACCCTGAGGGCCCATTGCATCTCTGTTCTCCCTTACCAAAGCCCCGGTCGCCCCTCCTCTCCTTGGCAGCTGTGTTCTCCCCCCAGTGAGGCCTTTCTCACCCTTTGGTAATGGGCAGGGCTTTGGTGGAACGTAAAGCACTGCTGGAGTAGGAAGCTGTGTGGTGTGAGCCTCGAGAAGAGTCGCAGCCTCGGGAAGTAGCTGAGAGGTGTGGCGGGAGATCAGTAGGCTCACAGCAGTTCTGCTTGTGGCCTGCTGGACAGGGGTGGGGGCAAATGCCAAGGTGTAGGGTCTGTGGAGTCCACTCCCACTGCCAGTGCCAGTCACTTCTGCAGGAGCCCTGACAGGTGCGCCTCCTGTTGTTGAACACTGAGGCTGCCGTCTGCCTGCCTCCTACCATGCCCATTATTTCTGAAACTATGCAGAGTCTTTTTCTTTTCTAAATACGAGGTGTGTCCAGATATGAAAAATTGAGACATTTATTGAAGAAGATACAAGGTATAAGAAACATTGTACATGGGACAATGACATCTCAGTCCCCTTCGAAGTAGGCACCTTGGGACCTCACACAGTTCTTCCAGTCGCCATTAGCTCCCCCGTCATATTTTCCTGAATCTCATCAATGGTCTGAAATCTCTTCCATTTCAAAGATGATTTCAGTTTTGGGAAAAGCCAGAAGTTGCAGGATGCCAGATCTGGGCTGTAGGGGGTCTGAGTCCTCTGGGTGACTTGATGTTTCACCAAAAGAGGCTGTAGGAGACGTGATGCGTGAGAGGATGCACTGTCTGTCGTGATGAAGCTGCCAATTAGCACTTGCCCATCACTGTGGCCTTCTATCATCCAAATAGTTTCCCTGGAGGAATGTTCAAGCTTAGTGCAACATTTGGTGCAGATTCGTTGCTCTACTCGCTCAGTCATTTTGAATGTGATGGCCACACAGCACACATGCGCACTCAATGGTGTCTACTGTCCCCACTGACTAGTACAGTGAGGTTGTCACTGTTCACACATGCACGTTCTCGTCCACTCTCCTTGGCTGCCAGGTTACATTGATGTTGCTAAAACTATTCTCGTTATATTAACAATGGCTGGACTTCTCCCAGACAGACCTTGTATTTGAGCTGCTATGTGTTTCCTTAATCTTTTCTTCTCCAGGCTTAAAACCTCTGGTTTCTTGAACAATATTTTTATGTGACTTTCTTGCCAGACTCCCCACCATTTTGGCCATAGACTTCGGGATTGGGTAGACCTAAGTTAACAGGTCTATACCTTTGTTAGCTATCTAACCTAGACGGCTACTTAATTGCATGAAGCCTAAATTTCCTCACTTGTGGAACAGGGATTATAATTGCACTCACTTTGGTAGGGTGGTTGTGAGGCTTAAGTTGGGCAAAACATGAATGAGCATCTAATACAGAGTCTGGCACGAGGGAAGTGTTTGAAAAGAGACATCACTGTGAGGAGGAGTCGGAGCCGTCATGCGAGCGTAGACGTCCTCATGTGCGGCCCCCACACTGAATGCCGGCGGGCCTCGTTTGGTGGCGTGTAAGGTCGCCACCTCGCGTGGCTTAGATCTGAATTTCTTCAGAAGTGCTTATATGACTACATTAACTTTTTTAGTGATCTCATCTCACCTTGGGTTCACATCCAGCTCTAAAATATCCATGCTTTTTCTCGCGTGATCAGAGTGTCCGCCACCCTGAGCCTGTGAAGCTGGTTCTTTAAACCTGCTCTTTACTCATCCCTATTATTTCCGTCATGTTGATTTGGTTGAGCATTCCAGCTTCCCAAGATAATTTTGAATTTGAGTCTCATTTATGCTTTTAGTGAAACTCTTTCAAGCCGGCCTGTGCCTTTTTTGTAAGTCACCCTTGATCTTTGTGTTTCTCCATGCTTTCTGGTATGTAGTAGATGCCCCGGGATCTCCTTGTACTTGTCCTGCCCCAAACTTGGAAGTCAGTAATTTCTCCACGTGGCCAAGGTTTCTTTTAGTGGGAATGGCATTTAGAAATCCGGATTTGGGCTCTAAGGCTGCTCGTTGCCACTGGTGTCACTGTTTCCAGACTCTTTAAGTGACGAAGCTAGAATGTGATATAGATAAATAATGATAGAGAGATAGATAGACAGATAGATAGATTTATTTATTTCTTATTCACGGTTAACATTATAGGTTGTTTTTCTTATTTGTTTCTCTATTCTTTTCTCGTACCCTGAATTTCTGGATCCTTAGTAGCAGTAACATATTTACTTCTTTGTTTTATCCACCAATGTTGTTAAGATGTCAAACTTACAGTTCCAAAATTCCAGTATTACTATTATAACCATAAAACTTGCCAGTGAAATTTGATTTCTTTGCAGTTCTTACCATTAGCCTGCATCCCACTCAGCAGGTCCAGAGCACTGTGTTCAGGGGCATCGTGAGGGAGTTCTTTCCTGTCTGTGTAACTGATTTCAGTTAGGTTCGTTCGTTTCTGTTTCCTTCCACTGCGAGGATTTAGTTTTTTCCGTTTTGATCTAATTTAGTGTTTTGGATATGTAAAACATTTAACTTGTCAAAGTTATATTGAAAGGTATATTCAGAGAAGGCTCCTTTCATCCCTGTCTCCTCCACTTCATTTTACTCATCCCCTATGGGAATCCACTCTTACTTCCAATTCATCATTCCTGTGTACCTTCTTTGTAAATGTATATATTTATAAATAAACATTTCATCATTCCTGTGTACCTTCTTTGTAAATGTATATATTTATAAATAAACAATTTATCATCCCAGTGTACCTTCTTTGTAAATAAATATATATATTTACTATCATATATAAATATATGTACATGTTTATTTATGTAATATATATCTTTATATTATACATGTATATGTTAAATACATATGTTTGTTTATACATGTTATATATATTTATCATATATTGTGTATATATATAATGTCCTGATGTCGACTTCAAGTCAAAATCAGGAATTTTGACTTGCAGTCGACATCAGGACGTTACTGTAGTGCGATGATTTCTGAAGCGGTACAGAAAACCGTTTTTCTCAGCAGCTGTGTAGGTGCCGTCTCATGTGGGCGCACCATTGCTTATTCGGTAGTTCCCATATGGGTTTGTGTTTGGTGTGTTTCCAGTCTTTTGTAATTACAAATAATGCCAGTGAATAGCCTTGTAAATGTGTTGTTTTATTTTTGCAAAAGTGTGTCTTCGGGGTAGAGCCTTACTAGTTGGTTTGTCAAGTCATAGGGTAAAGGTGTCTTTAATTTTGTTAGATTTTGCCAAACTCCACTCTGCTGAGACTGTGCCGTTTGGCGTCTCCGTCGGCGCCGTGTGAGAATGCTGCTTTCTCCCACCAGTAGGGTGTGTCGTTAAACTCGGTGGCTTCTGGGGTGTGAACCGTTGTTACAGAGACTCTTCTCTCTCCCAGGTCATAAAGGAATGAATTCTCTGGTGTTTTTAGAATTTGGATTTTTTTTTAATATTTAGATCTCTTGTTCATTTAGAGGTTTCTACTAGCATATGGTATAAGGTTGAGATCCAGTTTTATCTTTTACTAAGTGACAATCGAGTTGTCAGGGCCATCAGGCATTCTAAAGTCTGTCTGTCCTCTGGTGATTTGAAGTGCCACCTTCATCACATGCTGGATCCTGGTACTTGGGTCTGTTTCTTCCATTGGTCTTTCTTCACATTCTCTCATCACTTCTATCCTTTATTACTTAGAGATGTCTTACTGTATGTTTTCAGTATCTGTAGGGCTTTTCATTTGCAGTGTTCCCTGGCTCCTCTTGATTTTGTTTTTCTCCTGTGATCTTTAGAATCAATTTGTGTAGCTTCGTGGATGGAAACCAACTGATATTTTTATTCAGTCTGTGTTAAGTTTTGTATGGCATTTATGCGATTACCTTGTCCTATCCAAGAATGCGATGCCTCCCTACTTGTCCAAGTCCGGTTTTCTTTATCTCCAGGAGTGTCTTAAACGTTCCCTCACATGGCATTCGCATGTTTCTTTGTAAGGATTATCCCTAGGAATGTCATCATTTTTGGTAAGTGGGGTCTTCTCTCTCATTCTGTCATCTGACTGCATATTATTTGTGTATAGGAAGGCTATTGGATGTGTTCATTTGAATTATTTTATCCACATGTAGTGATGTTTTGACTGACCTTCTTGTATTTTCACTTCTCAGACTAACGAAAAGTTAAAATAATTTTACCTCTTTCTTTCCAATTTGTTTGCTTGCTAATACCTCAGATTCAGTAATAAATATTAGGTAGAAAGTGGCATCCTTATCTTTTTTTATTTTTATTTTTACTTTAGAGGGAATTTCTCTAGTGATTTCTAAATGTTGATGTAAAATGCTAGATTTGGGGCCAAGTTGTGTATATATTTTATTGTGTAAAGTATTTTCAACTCCTATTTCATTACTTTCTTGTTTTCTAAAATCAAGAAAAAGCGTTGAATTTTGTTGAGTACCTTTTAAGCGTCACTGGAGATGATCATGTAACACTCCTCTTTGGTAAATGATATCAGTGGGTTTTCCAAAATTGATCCATCCTTAGTTCCTGGAACAAATCCACTTGATTATGATGTGTTATTTTCTAATGTACTGTAGAATACTATTTGTACATTTTATTTAGATTTGAATTTACACAGCCTCAAAAGCTTGAAAGCTTTCCCCCTGGTCTTTTTAAAGCTTGCCGTATGCCATCTGTTGTAGTTGTCCCTGCTAGAATTTTCCAAAGGATTGGCATCATAACTTCTTTTGTGTACGTCACCGTTTGAAGACCATTCATTCTTTCTTTAAAAACTAGAGTGCAGAATAGAAGTTTAGCAACTTTATCTTCCTCTGTCATATTTTGCTTTTATTTATGTCTCTTCAAGCACTGGGCCAGAATTCATTCCTTTTGCTGAATTTAATCCCCAAAAGCCCTTAGGTCTTAAAGCCTATCTGCCATATTCATAAACTCAAGCTAACTCCAGGCTCTGGTGTTCCTGTCATAAGTCACATCGATTTGGAAGAAAGTAGATACTGGTTCAGTTCAGGAGGTACAGTAGTCATCCTTTTTCAGTTTTTCTGTAAAAGATATGTAGATTCTGTCTGTTCTCATATGCCCAAGGGGGTAAAGTGAATTCTCAATTCTTCCCAATGGTGCCTTTTTCATTCATTTTACATCCTTATTACTTTAGTATTGAAATATATTTATTTTGTCAGTATTTTTCCAAACTGTTTCGGAAAATATTTTTGTTAATTTTTAAAGGCTATCCTTTTACTCTCATAGTTTTTCTTTATTATTTATTTATTATATGCATACATATAGAAGAATATATATATTGTTGGGAACTGTCCTGCCTGGTTTCAGGACCTGTAACCTCGCCAACAGGAGAGAAGGTCCCATGGGTAGGGCTAAGTAAAGAGACCTTGGGACCATAAGCCACTAAGGGAGACAGAACTTATCCTCCTGGCAGGGGCGCGGCCTCTGCCTTCTTTACTTCACCCTGCTTGGCCCCTGGAGGATGGCTGGATAGTCAGTGACGGGTAAGATTCCTCAAGGAAGGAACAACCTAAGACAGGTACAGTCATGAAGGGCTGATCAGGGAAGGACTTAGGGGACTACAGAGAAGGGGCAAAAGACCCCTAACTCCTTGGCTTTGTCACAGCCTGAGTCCTCATTCTATCTTTAAAAAGTCTCCTAATCTCTTGGCTACCTGGCTTCCTCCGCCTGACTCAGGCCTAAAACAATGCCAGAGGCGGATGCAGCCCTTTGCTGGAACGGCCATTTCTGGGGGTCATCAGGCCTGAGAAAGAATGCACCAAATCCTGTGAAACCTGCTTGCTAAGAATGCCCTCAGGTCAATGTATGCTAAATATTTAGGATCCATGCACAAAATGAGTTTGTTTTCCTGGGTTTTATGGCCGATTGGTGTCACTCTGTCTACCATACCCTGACACAAAAGGAATCTTGTCATCCCAGAAATGTTATCAGTAAACCACATCTCCTTTCTTTGATATGCATCCCTATGCAAGCTGAACTCAGTAAAAGCCCAAGGAGAAAGGTACTCCGGGCTCTTCTCCTATGAGAGACCTGCCAGCCTTTTCTCCCCAAGCAGGTCGTGTCTTGGTAGTTTTATTCTCGTTCATGGCAGCGGGGAGAGCTCTGTGGAATGGAGTTCCCCCACAATATGGAGTATATGTACCTTCAATATAAAGGGTAATAGAGTGAATACCAGTGAGCCCAACCCTAAAACTAGCAGGTTACAGAAAACTTGCATCGGTGTCGTGCTTTCCCATCCTGTCCCCCATCTGGGTCCTTCACTAGCCTCATTCTCTTGCTTAAACAAAAAGTTTTATTATGTATTTATATGTCCCTATAAAATATAGTGTTGAGTTTTGTATATTTTTGAACCTTATGCAAATCAGATCATATTTAATGTAGTCTTCTGGGCTTGTGTTTTTTACTTTATTTTTATTTTTTTGTTATATTTTATCAGTTATGGTATTACAGTTGTCCTGATTTTTTCCCCTTTGTTCCCCTCCACCCAGCACCCTCCACTCTCTCTCAGGCAATCCCCACATCTCTGTTCATGTCCATGGGTCATTTGTAGGTTCTTTGGCTACTCTATTTCCTATACTGTACTTTACATCCCCATGGCTATTCTGTACCTACCTGTTTGTACTTCTTAGTCCCATCACCTCTCCACCGTTCTTTCACACCCCTTCCCATCTGGCAGTCATAAGAACGCTCTCCGTATCCATGATTTCTCTCTCTGTTCTTCTTGTTTGCTTAGTTTGTTTTATAGATTCAATTGTTGATAGATAGGTATTTATTGACATTTTGTTCATAGTTTTGATCTTTTTTTTAAATAAGTCCGTTTAACATTTCATATAATAATGGTTTGGTGATGATGAATTTTAGTTTTCTCTTGTCTGGGAAGCTCGTTATCTGCACTTCGATTCTAAATGATATCTTTCCTGGGTAGAGCAATCTTGGCTGTAGGTCTCTGCTTTTCATGACTTTGAATATTTCTTGCCATTCCCTTCTAGCCTGCAAAGTCTCTTTTGAGAAATCAGCTGACAGTCTTAAGGGAATTCCTCTGTAGCTAACTAACTTCTTTTCCCTTGCTGCTTTTAATATTCTCTCTTTATCTTTAACCTTTGGAATTATAATTATGATGTGTCTTGGAGTGGACCTCTTTGGGTCTATCTTGTTTGGGACTCTGTGCTTACTGGACTTGCGTATCTATTTCCTTCACCAAATTAGGGAAGCTCTCTTGCATTATTATTTCAAATAGATTCCAATTTTGTGCTCTTTCTCTTCTCCTTCTGGCACCCCTGTGATGTGAATGTCGGGCCGCTTGAAGTTGCCCCAGGGGCTGCTTATACTAGCCACATATTTTGGGGGGGATGGAGGAGATTCTTTTTTCTTCTTCTTGTTCTTATTGGTTGTGTTTTGCTTCCTTATGTTCCAAGTTATTGATTCAGTTCTCGGCTTCATCCACTCTACTGTTGTTTCCCCATAAATTGTTCTTTATTTCAATTAGTGTGTCCTTCATTTCTGACTGGATCTTTTTTATATTATTGAGGTCCTCATTAAGTTCCTTGAGCATCCTTATAACCAGTGTTTTGAACTCTGCATCTGATAGATTGCTTATCTTCAATTTGTTTGGTTCTTTTTCTGGAGTTTTGATCTGTTCTTTCCATTTGGGCCATGTTTGTTTGTCTGCTCACTTTGGCAGCCTCCCTGTGTTTGTTTCTGTGTATTAGGTAGAGCTGCTCCCTGTCTTGGTAGAGTAGCCTAATATAGTAGGTGTCCTGTAGAGTCCAGTGGCAAAGCCTCTCTATCACCCAGGCTGGATACTTGAGATATGTCCTTCGTGTGGGCTGAGTACACCCGCCTCTTGTAGCTGAGCCTTGATTGCTGTTGGCAGATCAATGGGAAGGATTTACTGAGGCCATTCAGCTGCAAGAAATGGCCATGACCACTGACCACCAACCTCCACCCTCTGTGGAGGATCAGCTGTGCAGAGGCAGGGTGGTGATGCTCCGATGTGGTCTGTAGCTGTCTACTGGGTACACTCTGGGGTTTCCCCAGATGGTGCAGGCCAAGGTAAGCCCCTGCCTGTGTTTTGCCCAGGGCCACCCTGCCTGAGCTATAAAGCAGTCTGAGATGGCTGCTACTTGTGCTGGGTTTGGAGATTCCCAGGTGAAACCAAGCTGTGAATCTAGGCTTGTTGCCTCTAATGACAAGGCTGGGACCATAGAGCAAGAAGTACAGGGGCTGGGGCCTCACGGAGGCCAGCTACTGCTTGTTTGAGAGGATTTAGGAAGTTGTGTAGCATGAGCCAAGACCAGCCATTCATATGGAAAAGCAGCTTTGATAGGCTCATATGTTGGTTGGGACAGAGTGTCTGGGGATCTCCAGGGTGGGACAGTGTGAGCCAGGTTGATGGAGTCTTAGATGTGACACCAGCCTGTTCCTGTGTGGCTCCATGGGAGAAGGCTCAGAAAAGGACAAATGGCCTCTGCTCGCCTTTCTCTGTGGGAGAAAGCTGTCCCCCTGCTCTCACTGATGCCAGACACTTCAGTTTCTCCCTGTGTGCCGCTGGTGCCTTTCAAGCGCCTACTCTGGTGCTGGAGCCCAGGGGGAGTGAGTCTGAGTATCTGAGTCTGTTTGTGGGTCCTTTTAAGAGGAACTGCTTGGGGCTCCAGAAGGTTCTTCCACTGACTCAGTCCCTGCCAGTTTTTGCAGCCAGAAGTTATGGGGACTTATCTTCCTGGCACTGGAACCCCGGGCCAGGGGGCCTGGTGTGGAGCTGGGACTCCTTGTTCCTGAGATATCCCTCCCAAATTCTTATCCATCGCACGTGGATGGGACCAACCTGTTCCACATCTCTGCCCCTCTTACCAGTCTATAGACGGATGTGTTTTCTTTAATTCCATAGTTGTTGGACTGACATTCAACTCTATTTTTGACAGTTCTGAGTGACAGTTCTGTATTTTAGTTGTAATTTTGATGTGGTTGTGCAAGGAGGCGAGCCATGTTTACCTATATCACCATGTTGCTTGTGTTTTTTTTTAAATAATGGCTTTATTAAGATATAGTTTACATACCATGCAATTCATCCATTAAAGTTTACAATTCCATAGTTTTTAGTATATTCACAGAATTATGCAACCCTACCCAAATCAAATTTGGTACATGTTCATTACACTAAAAAAAAACCCCATATCTATTAGTAGTCTATTATAATACTTTTTCTCCCATTCCTCAAACAATTAGCTTATCAAAATCAGTAGGGATTTCCCTCAATATATAAACTTTTTTTTTGCTGAAGCACGTCAGAGAATGGAAAAGATCAGAAAAACATCACAGGGTGGTTTGTACTCCAGGCCCACGCCTTATAGACAGGAAATATACTTAAATTTGGTTAGTGAAATATTCTGTAGCTCTTCTAGATGGCAGATGATAGTGAACACTTAAAAAATTGTGGTCTGCCAACATATTCATTCCTCATGTAACAGCACTTATGTTAATGAGCACAGAGCACATAATTAAGAGACTCTACTCTCTGTTTTAAGCCATGAGACACAGAGACAAATGAAAAAAATGTTTGTTGGTGTTTTTTTTTTGTTTTTGTCTCAACTTAGGAAGAGGACCACCACGCTCGGGTAGAAGAGGCAATCACCCGCATGCTAGTTTGTGCCCTGAAAACTGCGGAGGATCCACACAATACCAGAGCTTGGTTAAACCCAACGGAGGTAGGCTGCTTCTGGTTTCCATCATGGCTGGTAGCTTCTTGTAAGATATCAACCCTGACCAGATTTATTTTCCAGTTTCTGTAACCACTCTAAAAGGTTTTTCTTTTTCCTTAGGTTGAGGACACATCTCATGAAGTCAATTGCCTCTACTTAAATAGAGCTGTTTCTGCCCTTTTTGATCATTACAGAGCATCTAAGACAGTAGAAATCCAAGCACTCAGAACAAACGGAGAGTGCATGAAGAGGGAAGAATTGAATGTGCACACCCTCATGGAGCTAGAACAAACAGGCAGCCAGAACTTAGCCTTGGGAACAGTAAAACAGGAGGCAGCCAGTCCCTTTGGCCCCGCTCTGGTTCCTGTACTACCAAGTTCGGAAGAACCCCCCTCAGAAAGAGGAGACGTACTTAAAAATGATGGTAAAGACTTGGTTGGCAAAGATAGAGAACACTTTGGAAAGTTACACTGCAGCAAGAAGCAACAAATGATGAGTAAAAGTGAGCATGCAGTTGTTGAACAAATTGCTTCAGGTAGTGGCGGGGCCCCGTGGCAAGCGTGCGTTTCTACAGATGACTTGCTGGACTGCTTGGTGCATCCACAAGTAACCAAGAGAGTGGCACAGCTTTTGATACAAGGAAGAAGTTTGCAATTGTAACAGAAAATGACTTTTTAAATAATATTTTAAAATATTTTTAAAATAGTGTGATTTTTAAATAGAAGATGAAAAAGCAGAGTCTGTTTGCACATTTGTAAATGTACTTATTCTTACCTCGTTAAATATCCACCTCTTGCCACCTTTTTGCATGCACATTGCTCATTGGCCAAACTGGCTCTTTGTTATTTGTTAGGCCTTCTTTCTGTGCCCTTTCCTTTCCTCTCCCATCCCATCCCTTCAGCCCATTTCAAATGTAAGCCCCAGGTGTTCTCAACAGGCTTTAAGAGGGGTCGGCCTGCTGCTTGTTTTGTAATAATTTTACTGGAACACAGCCATGTGGTTTATTTACATACTGCCTTTGGTGGTTCGGGTTGCAGTGGCAGAGTTGAGTAGTGAACTCTGTGGCCCACAAAGCTACAAATCTTTCTATTCCCTTACACAAAAGAGAGAGAAAGAGAAGAAATTAAGGGAAAGGAAAGAAAAGATGCCAACCCCTGGCCTAATGC
This sequence comes from Macrotus californicus, assembly GCA_007922815.1. NCBI lineage: Eukaryota > Metazoa > Chordata > Mammalia > Chiroptera > Phyllostomidae > Macrotus > Macrotus californicus. Next base: position 9,548 of record VMDR010006508.1, on the reverse strand, counting down.
GTCCATTGGGTGGATTCTAGCCTTGACCCGAAGTGATCACACTTCTAACACCTGCAGGGTTCTCATATTAATCCTGGTCATCCAGGCCAGGATGCCAATCAGGAGAAAAGTGGGTGGGGTCCAAAATGGAAGGCACTGAGATATACAGGAGTACCAGTCCTGGGAATAAAAAGGCCTGGGTGCTACTGGCTCATAAGACTGACTAAAAACTTGGCTTGGTTAAATTGATCCCATGTTTGCAAGAAGATCTGGGGATTAATTGTTACCATTACTAAGGAAGAATTTAGAAATTAGAAAAGCATTGGTCTCTGTGTAACCGTTTATGAAACTACATAACAAAAGATATACCAAGTCACCTTTTAGATGAGCCTACTACTGGCCACATCCTCCTGAGTCTTCAGACGGAGGCTATCGATAAATCTAAAGAAAGTATGTCCCTTCCAGAGAGCTAGGGAGGGCGGTGTTTTGCGATGTGAACGTGACCAGGAAAGAAAAGGTCTGGAAAAAACCCTCCTGTGGCACTTACCACCACCTGACCACTGTGTTTACCTGTTAATTGAATTGTTTTTCCTCCCAACCCATATGTCACTGCATGGGGCTTGGACTTTGATTACTGCTGTAATCACAGAGCCTAGGTCAGTGGCAAGTGCTCCTTAAATATCTGACCGAGCACCTTGTTTTAAAAAGGTGATCTTGTTGGCAGTACTCTATGGGGAACCTATCCGCGTGGAAATGTCGAATGTAGCTCAGCTGTGTTCTGAAAACAGATGCGTGTTCGACACGCAGGAAACAGACCCACAGATCGGTCTCCTGTGGGGAGTCAGGCCTGCATTGTACCTAGGCCACTTTGAGACTTGCTCTTGCTAAAAACTCCCTCACCCTGAATTGAAGCAGCAAACGTACTGCATATCTTTAAAGTAACTTCCAAAAATCTATGCTAAACCTCCCAAGTACGGAGTGGAACCAGTTCAACCACTTTTCCCCTTTACATTTGCCAATGACCTTTCTCTTTGAAGTGATCCACAACATTCCTTCCTTTGTTATCTATAAAAGGTAACCACCTAAAGCGAACCTGTTTACAGTAAATGAGGGCCATCCTTGATGCAATCTAGCTAGAATATCAATAAAAGCCTGTCCAGGCAGGGATCAAGGCCCTCTCTCACTTGGAGAGTAGCTGTGCCGTCCCTTTTTCTCCCCCGGGTTTCTTTAGTCCGTGAATTTGTTCGTCATTCGTCCAGAGACACAGGACAAAAATCCACAACACACGGAGCTGCGGGATGGGTCCGCATTAGTACTCCATCAAATACATTGGGGCAAGGGATGACGTAGCCAAGGAAGGGGATATAGTATCTGTTAACCTTGGAAGGTGTATCTCTGTTGCGGAAATAGACTTACCTTTGTCTTCACATACTGTTTTGTTCGTTACTCCTTTGACCACTGTTTTTCAAGTTGCAGGCTCTGACCCATCAGTGCTTCATAAAATCAGTTTAGTGGGTGAGACTGGCATTTTTTTTAGAAAATTTATGTTATTTTATTTATTTTTAGAGACAGGGGAAGGGAAGGAGAAAGAGAGGGAGAGAATCGTCAATGTGTGGGTGCCTCTCGTGTACCCCCCTGTGGGGGACCTGGCCCACAACCCAGGTGCCCTGACTGGGAACCGAACCAGTGACCCTCTGGTTTGCAAGCCTACGCTCAATCCGCTGACCCACCCCAGTCAGGGCAAGAGACCAGCATTTTTTTTTAAATGGAACATAATAGGTAATTTCAGTGAATTCAATAGTGAATATAAGTATTATGTGAAACTTTACACCAAAAGTCTTTTTTCAGGGTAAATGTATTTCATAAAACTTTCCAGTTTATGTATCTATGTATGTACTGAGCCTAACATAAAATGCATGTTTTAGTGTAAGTTGGGGTGAGAGATGTTTGAAAATTGTTGTGAGACAAAGCATTGTAATAATGGACTTTAGCATGCAGAAACCTGGAAACAGCTAAGAAGTTGGGATGGATGGGTTCTAAGCGTAAACAGGTAGGAGATAATTTCCTGACTTCATGTGAAGAGAGATCATGACACAGCAAGAGATCCTGGCTCTCTGCAAAAGGGGGGCCGGAGGGCAAGAAAAGACAGCGACAGGGGCAGGCTGTCAGCCCCCCAGCTACCAGGGCCCCGTTTCATCCCGCGTTTCTCAGATGAGCATGCTGGAGTGAGTGAAATCTATCATTAAATAAAGCACCGGCCCTCTAGAGGGCAGAGGGATTAAAGAATACAAGGTCACTGTGTCCAGGTGTCAGCAGGTCCAAGCTATACAGTAGGCACACTGGCCAGGGCCCGTGAGCCTTTAGTGGTCCGAAAACAATGTTTTAGTTTCTTCCAAAATTGTGTGTGTGTGTGTATATATATATATGCATATGTATATACACACACATGTATATATGTGTATACATGTATACACATATGTATTCCAGCCTCTCTCACGTTCATGCGTGTATCAGTGCAATTGCAAAGTACATTTTTAATGCTGCTTGTAGAGTAAGAGGCCCACAAAGGCAGAAGGGCCTGGGGCCCTTGCAAGTCCTAAGTGGCTGTGGGAATCGGGATTTCAGAATCATCTGAGATGCTTGCTGAAAATGCACATTTCTGGGCACGCCTCTAAGAGCTACAGAATCTGACTCCTTTGGGAGGGGCCAGGATTTGCAGTGTCAGCAGATACCTCAGGTGATTTAAAAACCAAAAAGTTTCAGAATCTCTGGCCCTAGAGTAGACCACTAAGACCTATCACAGGCTCAAGGCGGGCTTGTTTCAGCAGGGGCTACTTGCTGGGGTCAGTTTGCCCTTCAGGTTTACTGAACTAACCTGCACTGTACCCTTCCTGTAATTTTCAGCCGAGTATCATCAATACTGTATCGCTTGTGTTGTCTTATTTAACTGGTCTTTTATCAGTCTGTGTTCATCATCAGACTCTCCTGTATTTGCCCTTAATAATAAAGATATTTACCACCAAATGACATTTTCCCACTACTTTACTCGAAAGAGGTAAGTGACCTGCTTTTCTAGATTGGGGATAAAGGCAACATCGACTGAGGGGATCACTATGCCTTGGTTCAGTGCACCCTGATACTCGGCCCTGCCCTAAGGTAACCACTGGAGGAGGGGCGAATTAGAGAGCAGCCCTCCTCCTTTGCTGCTGCTTTCATTGCCAAGCCCAAGTTGACATGCTGGTGGGCTGAACACTGCTAAGCAATAAGGAGTCTCAGGCAACCCACTTAAAAAACAAATAGCAACAGCAAGAGTGATGCCAAGATGTCTGTATTAATGACACAGCCACTGTGGCCCTCTACCCCTCTACTAGTAGGGCAGGTGGTGCTTCCCATGGCCTAGGAAGAGCACCTTTATTCCCCCAGTGATCCCTAGTGTCTGGGTGCATCATCTGCACTGGCTTTGCATGGACATCAGCTCTGACCTCAGCCTACAGATCTTCAAAAGAAAACTATGATAGAAAACAAAGCCAGAAGGAAATACAAAGGGGAGTCACAGATTGGCTGATATGTTCTTGAATTAGTAACATTTATTAGGGGTCACGTTCTGTAGTGAGTAGAACAAAGGGCTTGGTGACACAAGGGACCAAGATTCAGTTGCTTGCTCTGAGGGCCATTACCCCAGTGACCTCAGGCAAGGAAGCTTCTTGTACTCAGAGCATCAGTTTCCTCAGCTTTAAAATGGGGGGAAAAAATTAAATGGGGATATAATTCTTACCTCACAAGACTTTGGGGGAATAAAATAAATACCGTATGTGAAAGCATCTATTGGGTTGGCCAAAAAGTTTGTTTACTTTTTTCTGTAAAATAAGTTTTCATTTTCACCAATAACTATTGATTTGCATATTTTGAGTATGTCAGCTGTCTCCCAGGTGGTACAATGTTGATTGTTCTCAATGTCTCGATTTGATCGCTGTCAAGTTCAACTGGTCTACCTGACTATGGAGCATCGTCCAGCAAGAAATCTCTAGCACGAAACTTTGCAGACCACTTGACATCTCTACTCAGTCACAGCACCTTCTCTACACACTGCACAAATCTTTTTTTGCGTTTCAGTTGTGTTTTTACCTTTCTTGAAATTAAACATAATACACTAAAATGTTCTGTATTTTCTTCCGTCTTCAATATTAAAATGGCTACACAAAAGTTCACCAATTTTGATGTTTTTTTAATGCACGCTGCTATGACAGCTGTCATAATACAATCTAACAAAATTGCTTCTAATAAAGAAAACTAGGTGCGACTAGAACCATCTTATGGAAAAAACCAAATGAACTTTTTGGCCAACCCAACACTATCTGGCAAAATCTAAGTGCTTGATAGTGTTTGAATCTGAAATTTACTTGTGGAAATTAACAAAGAAACTTTCTTACTGCCCAACAGATACTGAGTTAGAAAATGAGCATTATGTTTAATTCCTTTGGTTTATTTATGCACTTTTAAATCATCAAAAGTTAGGCTGACAAGGAAAAAAATGCCATTTAATAACCTCAGAATTCATTTAATCTTTACATAGTAGAGGGTTTCATACTAAAGATGCAGCAGGCTGTTATCCTACAGTTTTCACTGGGCAAAATGAACACCAAAAGAACTTAGCAGAAGGCAAATTTGGATTCAACACAAAAAGGACCAGTAGGAGCCGTTACCAGGGAGAGACCCAAGTCAACCCCTGCACCCCTAGCCTCAGAGTTCGTTCCTCTGTTCTTGCCTCACTCCCAAGAGGTGGATTCAAGCAAGAGACAACACGCACAGTGGAAATGAGATAGCAAGTTTATTTATGAAACATGAGCACAAGCTGCAAGCAGGCACCCTGCTAGTCTGCTCCACGTACAGAGGAAATAGTAAATTTGTTCTAGGCACTTGAGCTGAGGCTACAAGTGGGCACTCAGCTAATCTGAGGGTGCTGACAATTGAGTTCAGTGGTTATATACCTTAGTCAGCTTCTAGATTCCCCTCCTCTCCCTTCCAAAACTTGGGAATAATGTACAGCCACAAAGGCTTGCTTTCTCAGCTAGTAGAGGCTCTTCGCCTTCGTGAAATTGCTATAGAGGCTCCCTTTCCCAGCACGGAGTCTCAAGGACTGCCCTTCTGCGCTAATCCCTGCTTGTGATGTTCGGAGCACCGCAGTCTTATCAGACTGGGCTCTGGTTGCTGAGTCAACGGGTAAGACAGGTCTTCCTCCTCCTTGCCTTAGTTTACTACCTATCCTACCCAACGGGAGCCATGGCTGATGTGCTGCACAAGTCCATGGGACACGGTCATCTGGCCATAGCTCCTGGGCTGTGCAGGGCACAGCGGCACTGTAATCCCAGAGCCCTGACTGGAGCCCCTTTGTCATGGGCTGGCTCAGGAAAAACAAACTTCCCTGTAACGGAATCTGTTCAGTTTGAGGCAACGTGACAGTAAGTCAAGGATGTTGAAGAAATGGTTCCTATGTAAGCAGGAGTTTGACTAGGATTTTTCATTTTTAACTGGCTTATGAAACATTTCTGGAACATCCATTGGACATCAGGCACAGACCTCAGTCCAGGGATAAAAAAAAATGAGTAAAACACCCTCTCTGCCCCCAAGAAAGACAGCAGTCCAACCCACTTAGATTGCTTTCCACAGCAGTACGGCATCCTGGCGCAGTGCCAGCTGTCGCCTCCAGGGGCCCTGAAATCGCACAGCTGTGCCCTCTGCTTGTAAGATTCATGTCCTCTCCTCCCTGAAAGTATACCGTTCTTCTCTTCTTCAGGTTTGAGGTCCATGGTTGTGGACACACAGTTGTAACTAAGTTACCTGATTCAAATTCTCAAGTTTACTGATTTCAAGAATGGTTTATTCCAGTTGTAAAAGGGAAGCTGAAGAAAGTCTGATTTCAGTGGCAAGGATCCTCTGATCTTAGAAAAAGCTGTTAATAGAAAAAAAATCTAAAACTTTTTTTACAACTACACAGGTATATAGATCATCAACCTTCAACCTGTGTGCCACGAGAAGTTTTAAAACATACAATACCTGACTCTTTAGTCAGGGGCACTGACCTCTTTTCCCTTAGACTGTCAAATAAACAAATGACAACTGCCAACAACACAACAGCTACCAGTGTGAATGAGTCAAAATTACACCTTCTTTTGTCAAATCAGCAAAAACTATTTTTTTTTTTGGTTTTCCGCAGAATTTTGGTAATTAGTTTCTGTGTGCCACGAGATGGGAAAGGTTGAAAATGCACTGGTAGAGATGAACGGCGTCTTCTCTGAAGAATACCGAAATGTCATTGAAAAGTAATGAGGTACTCGGGGTAAGTGTGATTGTCGTAAAATACCACAAACAAACTTGGATTGGCCACATTATCTGTGACAGTGTCATACAGGTCGGTAGGGTTCTGAGCGTTCTTTGCAGGAGGCACAAGTAGTGACCGAAGTCCAAGTGTGTACAACCCAGTCAGCACCCGCACGTAATACATGTGCTTTTTCCCATTGGCGTCTGGTCTGGAGTACAAGTTACTGGCAGAATAATTGGCATTGACAGCAAAATAGGTTCCCTTTCCAAATGCGGTAGCTGTGAAAAGAAAAACATTTTTAGAAATTCCCATTCAGTCTATAATTTGACACATTGACCCAATATGTCAAATAATGTTAAAATAATGTTTAGTTCTCTCCAATACCTCTTTAAATTTTTTTTTCTATGTTTTTAATTTTAAAAAACCATTCCTCCACCTCAGAGGGCCAGCCAGTCCCTTTGGGATGAAACATGGTGAGTCTGAACACTTTGGCTGCCACATGGCCATGAGCCTTGACGGACCACAGTGCAATCCACGGGGTCCCTTAGCCAGTCTGGCTTCTCATGGCCGAACCTCATTTGGAGCAGACCCATCACTCGCTTCCTTACCGTTCTTTCCAGCATAACTGCGGTTAAAGCCATTCTTGTTGACGTATGGCAACGAGTCCACGTCTGTCCCATGGAAGAGCAGCCTCTCATTTTTTATGTTACCATTCTTCTCATCCATGTTTTTTTTCTGGGTCTGGTAGGCTTTCCAGAGATGTGGATTCTGGATCCTCTCAATCTGCAAATCAATAAGGAAAAATACTCCGTCAGCGCTAAGCTACAGCAAATATAATATGACCATTTCTTTTTTTTTAGTTTTTAAATTTATCCATTCTTATTTTTGTATTTACCTGCATAATTTTGTGCTTTCTTAGGTCAAATTACAGAATGTAGCTTATATTTAGCTTGACTTTTCAAAATTGATTAAAGTGTTTTGTGACATTATATATGCCTATTTTTGAAAACTTCATAGCATTTATATATATTTTTATTGTTGTTGTTCAGGTACAGTTGTCTCCATTTTTAACCCCCCCCAGCCCCCCCACCCTCCTTCTCCCAGCCCCCCTCCTCCCCCTCATCCCACTCATCCCACTCATCCCAGCCTCCCACCCTCGAAGCTACCTCCTTTGGCTGTATCCATGGCTCGTTGATAGCCCTTCCCATATTATCCCTCCCCCACCTCCCCCCTGGTTACTGTCAGTTTGTTCTTTATTTCAATGTCTCTGGTTGTATTTTACTTGCTTTTTTGTTTTGTTAATTAGGTTCCAGTTAAAGGTGAGATCATATGGTGTTGGTCAGTTGGACAAAAACAATCTTTATCTTTTAATTGGAGTACTTAGTCTGTTTAATGAATTTACTGATATGTTTGGGTTTAACCAGAGGGGAGGTGGGAGGGGATAATGGGGGGGAAGGGGGAAGGGTTTTCAGGACACATGGACAAAACCAAGGGGTGAGGGGTGGAAGCAAGGGAGGGAGGTGGGTTTGGCTGGGGTGGGGGGGGGAAATACAGACAACTGTAATTGAACAACAAAAAAATATTTTTTTTAAAAAAGATTGTCCAGTTGGATGAAGAAAAACAAAACTCAAGTATACGCTCTTATCAGGAGATACATCTTAAATATACAGTTACAGGAAGGTTAAAAGAAAAAGGGTTAAGATGCTAACAATAACCAAAAGAAACCTGGTGTAACTATTTTAGTATTGCTAATAATAATTCTGGTATCATAATTTTGAAACAATTTTATGTATACTATAAAACAAATAAATAACATGTAATATTATTAGGAACTAAAATTTCTATTGTACAGAAAAAGAGATGAATATAAAATTGAAAGCCCTGGCTCATATAGCTCAGTGGATTGAGCCTAGGCTTGTGACTGCGATTCCCATTCAGGGCACATGCCTGGGTTGTGAGCCAGGTCTCCGGTTGGGGGCACATGAGAGGCAACCACACACTGATGTTTCTCTCCCTCCCTTTCTCTTTCCCGTCCCCTCTCTCTAAAAATAAATAAATAAAATATTTTTAAAAAATAGCAAAAATTTTTAAAATTAAGAAAAAAAATCTACAATATTAAATTTTAATTGCAAACACCCTAATGAACTCCTGGGTTTCTCAGCTCGAGCCATATAAGATCCTGGAAGCAATGACACCTCAGTAGCAGTGAGCACATCCAATCCACAGATCTTGTTCTCTCACTACCACTCCCCACTGAAAAGAATCAGGATTTCCTAGAGAAACGTCCGATTCTAGCCTGAGACAGAGAAAGCAAAAGGTGAGCTGAAGAGATCTTGTGCCAGAAAGTGAAGAAATGTGGAAAGACTAACGGGGTCATCAAAAGGACCTCAGAGCCAATTTGAAAGGGTCCCTAACTGGCCAAATGTAGATTAACTTGTTCACCTAAAGGAACAATCACTATAATTAAATATAACATACTGATTTTTTTAAGCAAGAGGTAAGAAAATTTCTTCCATCATCCCACAGATTACCAACTGATTACAATGGGAAGATGCAGTGCTCACCACCCTGACTAGTGGTCACACTTAGCCTCGTTCATAGAGTAACAGCCTTACCATACGAAGCTTCATGTGATGTGTCACTTATGAGATTTTCTTACAAAAAATATTTATCTGAATTTAACCAAGCCCGTCAACCTCATTTCTGGTTTCCCAGACATAAAGAGGATAGAGGAATAACCTACATGACACCATGAACAATCAGACAAATCTAGAACCTCTACGAAAATTGGCCTCGGTTCTTAAAAAAAACGACAACAACTGACAAGACAGAGCCAGAATGTGAAACATTCTATAACACAAGTGGCTTAAACTCTTCAAAAAATTCAGTACCACACAAATACATTTTAAAGCACAGTAATATGAAGAGATGAAGGAGGCATAATGACCAAATGCAGTGTCTGAACCCAGGTTAGGGAGGGGGGCGGTGAGGATTAAAAGAAAAATGTTTTCAGCAATTGGGAAAATTTGACTATGGGTTATATATTGGAAATTACTGAATTAATGTTATTTTCTGCAACAGCATGGATGGAACTAGAGAGCATTGTGCTAAGTGAAATAAGCCAGGCGGTGAGGGAGAAATACCACATGATCTCACCTCTAACTGAAACATAATCAACAAAAGAAAACAGCAAACAAAATACAACCAGAGACATTGAAATTAAGAACAATCTAACAATGGCCAGAGGGGA